>CAJNOI010002152.1:0-10461 GCA_905250115.1 Adineta steineri
TTTTGAAGAACAAATAAGATGTATATTTGTTTTGTTACTATCTTGCATTGACTCATGAATGAATTATTTTATTTATTTTTTTCAACGCCACTTTCTAACACTTATGAAATGAATTCAATGGCTAAAATATTGATCATTTATTTGCAAAATATATATACAATTTTACAATTAACTGAAGATGTGGGTGGGTGGGTGCTGGTCTGAGTTTGGATATGAGGATATTTTGATCACCGACACCTACACCCAACATAAATAATCTTCTTTTTTGCTGTACGAAAAATAAAAGATGTTTAAAACCAGCATGCTGTGTATACAACTTTGAAGTTTTAAATATTTTGCTTATCTTCACTCTTACATGAATTCACAAGTGACAAATGCTTGTTTTTCTTGGAATATAATTAATTGATTTAAGACAGGATGCTGATAGAAAATTAGAAAAAAATTGTATTTAATAAAGTGCCTTTTTTTTCTTTTGCAAATTCATTAAACAATAGTTATTTCTTTCTTACGAATAACAAAAGACATCACTCGATTTTGTTTTAGATGTAATAAAAACGATTGTCATATTGAATTCAAACATAGAAATACCAATTAAAAGCTATATAATACAAAATATTAATGAATATTATTCATCGATTATAATAAATACCATGGTAAGAGCAATATTTCAAAACTTTGTAGCATTTTAAGTGTTTGTTGTTGAATAAATAAACTAATACTAAAAAATTTAATTGATAAAAATATAAGGAAAATTTCGTAGTTGAAAAATACGAGTGAGCGGATACGAACGTCAAATCCATACTAAATTCACACCCACACCCTTAAGTTACATACAAAATTAAATCTTTCACTCATGAATCCCTTCAGTCTTGTATATCATCTTATTAATGACATGCAAATAACAAAAGAAAAATCCATTAGCACTAGAAAGATTAATCAACAAGCCTTATTTCATTGCACCTAAATGAATTTATTTATTTTACACTTTCAGTCTACATATTACGTTTAATAGAATCTTTATCTGAATCCATTAATCTTTCAAAACTCGAAAACAAAATTTCTATAATATGTCTATTCATTAGAAAATACTACAAAAATTAATTTAAATTTAGTTTTACACTTTTTTTTCTTTTTAAATTGTTCTAATAATTTATTCTTTACAATAAAATATTCGAAACTAGAATAAAACTTTTCTTATAATTTCAATTTATTTTTTTATGAGATAACCATGGTAACGCTATCTGTTTCATTTTAGTCTACATTAACTTTATGTTTCTATCATTTTTTCAAGAGTTTTTTTAAAAAACTTTACATCGCAACAGTAAGACAATGATGAAAGTAATGAATAAAGAATAATCAAAGAGAAGGAAAAAAATTTATTGAATTGAATTCATATGAAATGGGCTATAAGGATTGTTATATATCTCTGTATCATGTGTTCTTCAACGATGAAAATATGACGCCGTTTTCGATTAAATAAATCGCAGTTTATCATACTATGAATATCTGTTGATCAATAATTATAAAATCAAATGGCCTAGCTGAGAATCTGATTGATCGAAGAAAAGTAAAAACTACGATCACAGCGTCCACTGAGGTGCAATCATAATAAAAATAGTGACACGGAATATTTCTACCTGATAGATGATAGTAAAATAAATATTACTGATGTTCCAGATATGCGATTGTTTGTATTAAAATATAATAGCTATTGAAAAAAGTATGAAGAAAAAACACTTGTATATAAAATGTTTTAGTGTGTCTAATATAAATTACATCTCTGTTTTTTTTGTGTAACAAAAATAGAAAATATGCATTACTCTTCTCTTTAAACATATTCTCAAACCTTTTTTATCGAGTTAAGTTGGTATGATACATCTCTGCATTTTATAAGTTGATATAAATACGAGAGAAATTTTTTATAATTGATTCATTTTACGACATGTTCTCCACGATAATAATTATTTTTCTTGTTTCCCATACAATATTATCAACGACAACGCCTGTTACAGTATACAATAATGCCTATTTTTATCCAACTGATACTCACTATTTACTGAGTAATCTCTCGTCAATAAGTTCCGTAAACGACTGTCTTTGCCAATGCTATAATAATACGATTTGTTTCACGGCTAATTACTTCGGTACTACTCATCAATGTATACTATACTTTGCACAATTAAATCAGGGACAATTACGAGTGGCAACGGCTGCTATTGATGCAAGTGTTTACTCTGTCGAAAACAATACAAGTGAGTAAGAAATACATTTGATATAATTCAACTGATTTACAACAGATCTTTTCTTTGCAGTAATAATCAGACAAATTCTTTAATATAAAATTTCCTTTTTCTTTTAACAGTATGAAAGTAATTGTGCTGGTTTTCTTATAACATAAGTGAAGTATACTGAGAGAAAGTATTTTGAAATATAAATTTATATTTGTTAAATAGAATGCCAGTTAGTGATTATTCTCTTCTCAGACTTTTTATTTTTGTTTTTCAACCATTGATTTATCATTCTCTAAATAAATTATTCGTGTTCATCCTTCAGTTAAATAAAATTTGATTTTTTCATTTATAATATATCTATAAAAAACGTTGAATTTTCTTTGATCATACTAGCCGTGTCATTTTTTAAACGAACAAATGAAACTGTATATAATATATGGAATACAACTGCAGGTGGTAGTAGTATATATGCAGTGTCTGGCTATTATTCTGGTAACTATTATCCAACTGGACCAGCACAAGTCGCATTTGATGGGAATCTTACTTCGAGAGCTTGTAATTATGGAGCATGCAATTACAGTTTTGGAGCACTGGCATGTGGAGAAAAAACTGGTTTCTATCTAACAATGAATGGTGGGCCAAAAGTTCTTGTAGCATTCTATATGAGTTCAGGCTTTGAGCCAACGAGTCGAGTGCGTGATCCTATGACGATTACTATTGAGGGCAGCAATTTAAATGGATCGACTCTTATACTTGGCTCCAGCTGGACTTTAATATACAATGGTTCTGCAGGATTCATAATAAATCCTGGACGAGCAGCTTGGGGTACATTGCAATTGATTCCAAATCCTTTAACTGCGTTCGCAAGCTATCGTCTGCTTGTCACTTCAAAACAAGGGTCTGACACTTGTTCATCATATGGTGAAGTTTTATTCGCTGTACGCTGATAGCAATACAATTTACAGTATCTTGATATGTTCAAAATAAATACAAGAAAAATATTACTTAATCCTTTTGAAACGATTGGTTTTTCCTAGACAACAACTTTAAAGCGTTCATGTTCATGTGTATTCATCCTCGGTACATACATAAGTAAATCTGTTCAATATGTCTAGATATTTCTTTTTCTTTTTTATTGTTTGTATCACTATATAGACAGTTCTTTTCAATATCGAAATAAATAATTATTCACATCTATCTTCTTTTTCTTGTATGTATTACGCAGCCAGAATGAAGTTTGCTAATTGACATATCATCTGAATCAATGGGCACAGAAAACGATGTAAACTTACTCAATAATATCAATTCTTTAGATGGTGATTTTGCTAGAATAAAATTCTGACGCTTCGAGAAAGTTACTAATACTAACTTCTATCTCAGAAGATAATATAATTCATCCTTTTAACTGCTGTCAACATTTCATTACTGACGAAGATTATAAGCGTTATGTTTTGTGAAGCTAGATGATATACAAAACAACACTTAGAAATCTAAGTGCTAAGCAGGCGAGGTTGTGAATGATTCACTTAGCATGTCCACTCACACCTCTATAGAAGATAGATTCATCATAATTCAGTATTATTTTTGTTTAGAATGAATTAGAAAATTTTTTAAGCATATACTCTTCCCAAGAATGAAAAGAAGTGTTTTTTAAAATTTATTCAATTCAGTTGCTGCCATCTTTCTATGTACTTGATGATAAAGGCATCAAAACTGCATCGATGATATGAATGATACCGTTGCTGGCCAAAATTTCAGATGCAATAACTGTAGCATTATTGATTTTGACTTGATTACCCTGTTTCGTTACTGTAATAAAACCACCTGCTAGTGTTTCTAAACGTGTTGATATATTCATTCCCATTAGGTTGGCTAATGTTAAGACCCTGTCACCGATGGCATGATATAAGAGAACTGCAGCGAGTTCATTCTTATTCCGAGGATCTGATAGATGTTGAACAATTTCTGGCGATACTTTAGAAAAAGCTGTATCAGTTGGAGCAAATACAGTAAGTGAACCAGCTTGCTGACTTGATTCATCTAGGCCAGCAGCTTTTAACGCCGTTGCTAAAGTTGTTAGTCGATCATCTGTACTTATGATTTGCCAAATATTGGGACGTTGACCTATACACCATAAAATAAAAAATTATTAAATCATGATCCATCAAATATAAATACGAAAAGAAAATGATATTACCTAGGACAGTAACTGTGAAATGTAGAAGAGTTACTAATAGGACCAATATCGTTTTTGAGTTCATTATTTGCTGATTTGATATGACTGCTTTTAATATGATAAATAAAACTTGATATTTGAATACATTAACTACGCACTAACATATATGCAAATAGAAAGAGATATTTATCAGTTAACCATATATACGTTTTCTTTTGACATTAATCCGACGGTAGCTTCTAGGGATTAAACTATAAAGAGCAAAATATCAAGCAAATATTTGCGACACAATAAAAAAACTAGATCAAAGTGTGAGTGTGCTTAATCAGGTCAGTTGCAATATAAGTTAAAAATTGATTGACAATCCGTACTCAATAGTCCAATTGATCGTTTCAGTAAATGGAATATACTATATTGTTTGAGTATGAATTTTTTCCTGCACCATCGTGTACATAAAAGAAATGTTAGACAAGAAAATACGTATGAGTAAACATCTGAATCCTTCTGATTTGTACGTAAATCAGAGATGTCCATCGCGGTTGACAATCTGCCGCTGCCGCACCGCGCCCAGACAGACAAAACTCAAGAAAAAACGGAGAAATGCGACGTAGAAATTTTGAAATTTTAACGAAAATAAAATCGAGAAAAGCGCACATTTTTACGATTTTTATCTCCGTTAGCTTTGTCTACTGTGATTAACGCGTCGATAATCTGTGCTTAAAACGTTAAAACTCACAAAATAACGTATAAAACCACGTTGAATTCCTCGTTTCAACGAGTAACTACGGAGTAGATTTTAACGCAGTAGAACGCTTTCCAAAAAATTGCGTAGAAACGCGTTTTTAGGCGTTTTTTTTAGAAGCCTTGTCTGTCTGGGCGATGAGACTTTCAAAAATCTTCTGATTCTCAACGCTGATAGTGGTTTAAACGAGAGCTGTTACTGCTAATCGATGAGATTCGTCTAGTTTTACAATGCAGAATACGTCAATGTCGAGATTATGTGAAAACTTCGTGATTTTTTAGAACTGTTTCCTGAAGAAACTGCCGCTACCGCACCGCTGCCGCGACAGTATGATAAAAGTTGCTGCCGCACCGCTACCGCGCCGCCATGGACATCTCTGACGTAAATCAAAGTGGAACGACTCGTTCATTTTGGGGATTCTTTTAAATTTTGTTATCAGCACACTTTGTATCTACAGCGATCGTCATTTATTTTTGTTCTGTTCTGTCATATGACGTATATACATTACATGCGTCACTCAAAACATTCTACCATATTTTGATTTCTTTACAAGTATCCTCCTCTACACATTGTATTTTCTACGATTTATTTCAGTTGGTCGTGTATTATGACTTATTTTCTGATGGACTAAAATCGGATTGGTTGCGTATATGAATAACGTTTTCGTGATAATCAAGTTCATTCATACAAAAGAAGAAATATTTATTATATATAATCGTGAGTCATGATGCCGTATTTCATTTCTTTTTGCTTGCTTATAGATTGCGCAAGATTTTTATGATAAAACAGCGAACGTAAAAGTGCGTCCTGTTGCAGTTCTGTATGTGTTTGGAATATTTAATATCAATTCAGTATATTTAACACAAAGTATAATGGCACACGGTATTTCTGATCCAAAGAATAAAAAGGAGCATTTCGATACAGCGACTCATCTCGAGAAGAAACTGGATCAATTAGCGCAATGGATCAAAGAGAGTCGACATTTTATTGTATTCACAGGTATTTTAGCATGTCATGTAGTCTTATTTAAATCCTCATCGATTTTCATCATTTATTTAGGAGCGGGTGTATCTACTTCGACTGGTATTCCTGATTTTCGCAGTGGAATGGACACTGTGTTACCAACTGGGCCAGGAGCATGGGAATTAGAAGAGTGAGTGTGAATTTTATTATAAGAATAATCAAAAATCTGAATAATTCTAGTCATAAAGCTAAACGAGCGAAAACGACGACTGTTATTGATGACGTACAAAAGGCGATTCCATCTCCTACTCATATGTGAGTCATATCGATGATTTTCACTTTTCCTCAAATATATCGTTTTTTCTTTTGTAGGGCACTTGTTGCTTTACAACGTCAAGGTATTCTCAAATGTATTATCTCACAAAATTGTGATGGTCTTCATTTACGAAGTGGTGTTAATTCGAATAATCTCGCTGAATTACATGGCAATATGAATTTAGAGAAATGTCCGAAATGCGGTGCGAAATATTTACGTGATTACGATACGGAAGGTAATCGAAAACATTACACAGGTCGTCGATGTGATAAGCCGAATTGTCGTGGTCGATTGAAAGATTCGATTATTAATTTCGGTGAAGATTTACCTGAAGACGAACTAAACAAAGCACTTGATCATGCAGGAAAAGCTGATCTTTGTCTTGTGCTAGGTAGAGTAGATTGTCAAAGATTTTTGTTTAGCTTATACATAATCATTTTTTTCTCGCAGGTAGTAGCTTGACTGTAACACCAGCTACTGATATTCCGGAACGTGTAGTAGAAAATAAACAAAAATTGGTTATTGGCAATCTACAACGAACACCTTTCCATAAAAACGCTACACTAAATATTCATGCATTTAGTGATGTTATTATGCAGGGTGTGATGCAACGATTAAATATTCCAATTCCACCATGGATTCTTCGACGACGAGTACATATCACTTGTTCACAGGATTTAAATAATGAAACTCAAAAGCGAATTCTCATTGAAGGTCGTGATCCAAATGATACAGATATTCCTTTTACATTACTTGACAATATCGAGATAATTGTAAATCAAAAGGTTATTCAACAACTCATTCATCAACCGTTTGCATATGATCTTGGCGACTTTGATCAACAATCGATCACTATTCGTCTACATTTCTTTGGACATTACAATGAAATTCCCTTTGATTTAATTTATGCGAATTTAAGTAATATTTCAAATAATGAACAATTCTATTTATTATATAATCCGATGGAAGGACAATGGAGAAAAGTCACTGGTAGTGATGATTTGCCTCTTTGAATATGTCTATATTCTGAGTTATAAATGAAATTTTGTTTTGTTTTATCTTTTAAATAATAAATTGTAGCAATAAATATGTGATAGTCACACAGTTTTAACAAAAAACAATTTCGATGACCAATGAATTATGAAATTTAAAATTTGATTCAAACTAAGAAATATATCAATGGAATTCCTTACTCTTTATTTTAATTAAACAATATAAAAAAGATGATTGACACTCATGATAACATATTTCTTTGGTGAATTTATCGATCTAGTCATTTAATATATTTGAAGAAATGGAATTCATATTTTGGTATAAATTTATAAGCATAATTAAAAGGAAGGTTTTTTCGAATGGATCAATTCTTCTAACTTTTTGATCGTTTGATCAGCAGTGGCTAATTTCCTTCAAAATCTATTTTAGAAATAATCTGTCATCTATATCGTTAAATCAATCTATTTTGAGACATGGGTGTTCGGCTTGATGAGAAATAAAAAACACGAATACCCACACCCACATTCACTTTAGAGGTCATGTAGGTTATTTATATCAGAGTTAAGAACCTAAGTGAAAGTGCTAGAAATAAAAGGCTAGTTTAGATCGAGTCAGTAGCCTGAAGGTATTCATCTATCAATTATGACCATTTTTAGCAGGCTAAATAGAGGGAAAAGACATAAGAATTTGTAAAAAAAAAAAATGTATGATTATAGTAGAAATACGAATGAAAAGATATGGAAGAATTATTAGTTCTTAACGTGAGTGAAAACAAAAACAATGTTGTAAACAAAAGAACAAGTAAGGATGAATAATCAGTCAGACGAGCGTTGAAAAAAACGATAGTTTTACGCGTCAAAAGCGCACATTTTTGTGCATTAAAAAAATTTATTTTTTGCTAAAAATGAATTTCACAACGACAATATTTACAAATTTGTTTTTCGTTCGTTTCATTCTCTTTCTCCGTTTCTATTTAATCGTCGAAATTTATTATTTTTTTGATCATTTGTTGATTTGCTCATAGTCGATTTGGCATAAAGTAATAAGATTTATTCGAATACAAGTATTATTATATAATTTAAAGATAATTTTGCAATCAAAAGATTGGAATTCACTTTTAAGAACACAGCTGCCCAGTGAAGACAAACATTCAAAAACTTGGAATACAACTAATTTATTGTTGTTTTAGATAGACGTTATCCATAATTTCATAGAATGACCAGATGGATTATCGAACAACAAATGACTGGAATCACTGATACTATGAGAATAAATATTTTAAGTACAATAAGTACTTCGATTGATATACATGGAACATCATCAATGTATAAGATTGCCGAAGAACTTAAGACTTGGCTTAATGGAACTTATGAGAAGTATTGGACTGTAGTAATCGGTGATCCTAACAGATTTGTGAGCTGCGGTACGATTTCTGAATCCAAATATTTGTGTATCAAAGAATCAAGATTGGGATGGAGAATTCAAATGTATAAACAATTAGGATAATAAAAAAAACATGACAAGATTGACTGCTTTTAGGAAAAGAGTTATTATTGTATGGTCATCAATGGTGTCCTTTTCTCTTTTATAAACAATTTGAAAATAAACAAATATATTGATTGATAAGAAAATACGTCTTTTTATATCTGAAATTTATCAAAATGAGGCCATTTTGCATGTAGTTCACTTGTGAGATAGTTGAGCTCGAAAATCGTCTTCATTGATACAGTCATTTCCTTCGATAATTAAATATTGTCTCATTAGATTCAAAGCATTAGGTAATCGATTTCGATAGTTGTTTTGACTGTCAATCATCAGGTATGTCAAGAATCTATAGTATTACATATAAATCGTAACCCTTTCAAATAAAAGAAAGAGTACAAAAAAATCCTGCACGGTCAGCTAAGTTCATGGAAGATATTAGAGTGTGATTGTGATGTAAGATGATGACAATATCCAGGATTACACTCTCAAGCACATCCATACCAGGACTCCTAGTTTTCGCTCGAAAATAAGTAAATGGACATCGCTTTAATACTAAAGTCTTTTCAAAGATGAAGAATAATATGTATCTCATTCTCTTTTTTATCTTTTTTTTTCTTTTCTATCTATACAAAGCATATTTATTTTACTGTTATCTCTTAGTAAACACAACATGACCATTTTCATTCTTCATTTTTTCTAACTACAACACAAACGTAATGTCTCTGTATATTATCATTGGTGGTAGTTATCATATTGGCAGAGCACATACATGTCCCTTCAATGAAGCTGAATAGAACAGGCTGTTCAATAGTATGGTCCCCCTGATTGCTTAGTAAATAACACTGTTGGGTGAAAAAATTCAATATTTTGTAAGTCAAGAAATGAAAATTATTAAACTGTATAGCCCTAAGTGTGATGAAAAACAGGTTTTACGCCGAAAAAATAGGCTGTTATAAATATCTTTATTACTGGAACACGAGGTTTTGAATTTTTTGTAAGATAAGAAATATTTCTTGGCTACTTTTCTACATTTTTTTGGTGTACGATAATCAATGTGACTAAGAAGTCAACAAGCAATATTTAAAATTTTTATTTTATAAGATCAGAGTCTCATTCTACTAAAAAATAGATTCATTTTTCCTAAATCAGCCTGTGACACTGTTGATTGGTATAGTTCAATTGAAGTATAAAGACATCCTTAAACTCAGACTGTGCATTTTAGATTAATGAGTAATTCTTTTCGACTTTCATTACTATTCGTATACATTATCTTTAATAATATTAATGACATACGAACAATTCCACAAGGCTATCTATTAGGAGCAACATTTGAACTTGGAACAACATCAAACAAAGTATATAAAATTGATCCAATAACTGGGGTGTTTACGCTATTCACTAGCTTGGATGGTTATAACCCTGATGATGCTACGTATGATCTTATTAATAAAATATTTTACATTTTTGTTAGTGGATCAGCGGTACGACGAGAATCATCAATGTCATTAATTTTAGTTAATCCATTCAATGGTACAAAACAATACCGAGATATTAT
>CAJNOI010002153.1:0-10461 GCA_905250115.1 Adineta steineri
ACGTGCACTACCACTTGTACCTGCTTATTGTATTACAACACATAAGAGTCAAGGTCAAACTTTGAGTAAAGCCGTAATTGACCTTAAACTGCCGAATGAAACTGAAGATATTGCCGCTGTTTATGTACCGCTATCACGTTTAAAATGTTTGATTGATGTAGCTATTTTCCGGCCTTTCGATTACAACGTTCTACGAATCAAACCAAGTAAATCGCAAGTTGCTGAAATTGAAAGACTTGATAAATTGTATATTGATACCCAATTTCGATTTTCTGAGTATTTTCATTAATTTTTCTTTATTATATAGAAATGCATGTTAGTTGCTATCAATTGTTTTGCGTATTATGTTTTTTTTAATGAAATCTTCAATATGTGTTTTTTATTATAATTGTGTTTTTTTTGTATTAGTATCGCTTTTATAGTAGCGTTGTAATCCTTCTCTAGTTGATAGTGTGAAAAGATATTTGCTGGTTATAGATGCATTTTCCTTTTCACATCCGTCTTTTTCTTGTTTGTTTTAGTCACACATTCAATATATTTGTATTATCTTATTATGCATGAAATTTTTTGTAAATAAAATAAAATATTATTAGTCATATTGTAGAATCTTAGTATTTGTCAAATAATTCGATACCATAGTAAAAACTGCGACATGTTATAGATCTATCTACAATGATATTCAGTAAAAGTGCGATCATAATTGGTAACAGTGAACATTTTTTCCATAATAAATCACGGTATAGGATTATTCTGTTCAGGCTACATTCTGTTTATTCAAGCATACATATCGATATGCAATAGTATAAAACGCAGTTTTCTCTATTGTTGTCTCGACATAATACTAATTTTCGTGCTGCTGTACGAATTTGTAAGGTCATGCACTTCTGATCATCCACGCTTAATTTTCAGTTTAACATTATCTATTAAAATCTATCTCGTTTCGTGATATTCATAAGAAAAAACTAAACCTATAATAATTTTCAATATCAAGACATATAAACGAGACTTTTACAATATTAACTTCGAAAGCAGCTTGTTGTACTAATTTGTAGATAAGAATGATGATTTTATATATGAAATCACCATACCTCGATCCTAACTATCCTATTATAGTCAAATCAATTCATAATTAAACACATATACGTGCATACTTTTAATAATAGCACAATTGTGTTCATAAAACAAAGCAGCATTTACACGTACAAACACACAGTCGAGGGTCAAGCGAGTCGCTCCGACGCGCGTTACTTGTTTATATTTCTAGAAATATGAAACACTTGTTGGTGAACGTGGTATACAATTGAGCGGTGGTGAAAAACAACGTATTGCATTAGCTCGTGCACTTGTCAAACAACCCAGTATTCTTTTATTAGACGAAGCAACAAGTGCACTTGATAATGTTAGTGAAAAAATTGTTCAAGAAGCACTTGATCGAGCATGTAAAAGTAAGAATTATTTAATTATTATTGATTATATTATTATTATTATTATTATACTATAGATCGTACAACTATAGTTATTGCTCATCGTTTAACTACAATTCAAAATGCTGATTATATCTATGTGTTAGATAAAGGAAATGTAATTGAAGAAGGTACACATGAAACATTATTGGCAAAAGAAGGAGGTAAATATCAAACAATGGTCAAAATGCAACAATCTGAGAAAACGATCAACACACAAGATGGCTTAATGAATATAGCAAAAGCAACAGCGGAAGATGAAGAACAACTATGTATGCTATTACTATTTTAATATTAATAATTATTAAGTTTTATAAACTTGATTTTGTTTTGTTTTTTTGGAATAGTGGAACGTGTTCGTCTATTGAGTGAGAGCGAAGCAATTGATATAAATCGGGTAAACATAAAGATCTAATCATTTTTAAAAACTATTACTGTTGTATAAATTTTTAGAGAGCTTCTATGTCAGCAAGAGAAAAATCTGTCTTTCTAAGACTCATGAAGATGAATAGTCCTGAATGGGTATTTATCTTGATTGGTTGTTTAGCATGCTTACTTGGTGGATTACGTGGACCAGTGTTCTCGATTCTATTCGCAAAAATAGTTAATGTAAGTGATTTTAAGGTACGTTTTTTTGTCGAATTTTTGTTTTATTTAGGAATTTAATGATTGTAAATACACTGATATGCGTCGTCGAGTGTTGATTACAAGTAGTTTATTTCTTCCTCTCGGCGCTATTTTTATGTTTCTTCGTTTTTTCCAAGTAACAATTTTTATTACTAAACTATATCAATGAGTTTTTTCATGTTCGTTTACAGTATGCGGCTTTTGGAGTAGCAGGAGCGAAACTAGTTAGTCGCATTCGTTCAAAAGCTTTTGCATGTTTACTTCGTCAAGAAGTCGCTTATTTTGATCGACCTGAAAATAGTTCCGGTGCTATATGTACTCAACTATCTTCTAATGCAGCTGCCATTGAAGACATGACTGGTTCAAGATTAGGTGTTATTTGTGAAACTTTATCCTTGTGTGTTTTTGGCTTCTTACTTGGCCTTTTTTACAACTTAGATTTAACAATAATCATAACTATTCCTTTCACTATTATACTCATCGCTACTATTATACAAATACGTTTGAGTTCATGGTTAAAAACACAATCTGATCTCATTTACTGTCAAGCTAGCACGGTAAAATCATCTTGATATTCATAATCTTTTAATGTGTAGTAGAATTACGTTATCATACATTATTTGATGAAATGATTATTAAATATTCATTCTCTGTTTTTTCTTGTTTAGCTTGCTGTTGAAGTTATAACTAATATGCGTACAGTAAAACAATTATCAATGGAAAATGAAGTTTTACGACAATATTCAAATATGATTGATCAAGTATTAGGGTTAGTCTTTTGAATATTATGCATGTATACATATTTGAAAAAGAGCTTTTTTTATAGTAATAAAAATGCGTAAACACTAACTGAGAAAACAATAGGAAAGTCGAAACTTGAAAGAAATCTGATCAGATATTTCCTTTGATTTTAATCAGTTTATTTTCTAGTTATAGTAAATCTGTATTAAAACCTAAATATATACAAAGTAATAAACAAAACTCTGGGGGCTTTTAATAATCTTGATTAATTTCGTCAAAAAATAACATGTTCTTCTATATCGATAATACCGAATATACCTCTCTTTTTTTACAGATATTGACTTCAATCCTCAATAAATTATCTTTTGTTTAGATTGTCTTGGAAACCTGAAGCACTGTTTACAACAGTATTTGCATTGTACTGGACGATGGATCCATTGACTTTGGGACTTTTGTATTGGCGTGCTTTGGTTCTTGTTGAAAACAATGAACTAGACATGAACGATGTTGTTATGTAACTAAAACAATAACTTAAATAATCTTTAAATTAAGTTTGATTATTATTTTTTATTCTTATAGGGTTTCTGCTTTTGGAATGTTTGCATTGGAAGCACTAAAAATGGTTGGAATGTTGTAAGATATAGAATTTATGTTTTTTTTTATTTTTGTTTTTATTATTTTCGTTTAAGAGCAAGACGTATTGGTGCATCATTTGCTGCGGCTCATGCATTTTTTGATCTATTTGATCGAACACCGACTATTGATAATGGATCTAATAAAGGACAAGAATTAGTAAAAGAAAAAAAACTATTGTCTTCCAATTATATATTTTAATCTTGATTTGTTTAGACTAATTTTAGTGGAGAAACAGACTTTAATCAAGTTAAATTTGTTTATCCAAGTCGTCCAACAGTTCTTGTTCTTAATAAACTTCAACTATCTATTAAATCAGGTCAACGTATAGCTCTTGTTGGTATGTTCAAATAGATTATAATTTCCAGTTTATTACTGATATAATACAATCGTTTTAGGTTCATCTGGATGTGGAAAATCAACAATAGTTCAGTTATTAGAACGATTTTATGATGTTACACATGGTGAATTAGTAAGTATCTCTTTTCTATATATATAATTCAAGTACTCATATAAAATATATTAATATAAACTAGCTTCTTGATGGTGTTGATATTCGAAAATTAAATCTTCAATGGCTTCGTTCTCGTTTGGGTGTTGTTAGTCAAGAACCAGTTTTATTTGATTTAACAGTTGCTGAAAATATATCATATGGATTAGAAAATATACCAATGGACGAGATTGTTCTTGCTGCAACTAAAGCTAATATTCATGAATTTATTCAACAATTACCTCAAGTTAGATTAATATTTTGATTATTTAATAATATTATCTTATTTTGTTATAGGGTTATGAGACAAAAGTTGGAGTAAAAGGTAGTTTTTTATCAGGTGGTGAAAAACAACGTATTGCTATTGCTCGAGTTCTTATTCGTCGACCTAAGATATTATTATTAGATGAAGCTACAAGTGCGATGGATCCATATAATGAACAAGTAAATTGATTTTCTTTTCTATGTATAATTAACATTTTTAATTTGCAGATAGTACAAGTAACTCTTGATCAAGCTCAAATAGAAGATCCTAGTCGAACATCAATTATTATTGCACATCGTCTTTCAACAATACGTTCATGTGATTTAATACATGTACTTGAAATGGGTCGTATAGTAGAAAGTGGTACTCATACAGAACTAATACAAAAACGTGGAATTTATTATAAAATGTTACATGCTCAAAACAACGTACAATAATTATTATTCAACAATTTCATTAATAACAAATAAATACTTTTACATTTATAGTCATACAAGTGTTTTTTTTCAAAATTATCTTTTTTTGTTCTAATAAATATGAAACTAGCTTTGAATTAAATTATATCTAACTTTATAGAAAAATTGATTAAATCGAGTATTCCAAAAAAAAAATACCAAAAACTAAATCTAAACTATTGATTAGTCTTTTATTATTATCTTGTTATAAAAAGAAACAATAGATATACTTCACATATTTTAACATGATCTCTTTGATCCGATCTATATGATATACCTTATTTTTATCATACAATACAACGCAAGTATATATTATTTATAGATAGATAATATGAGAGATATAATAATTATTGTTATCTACACTATATTTTCAACACAAAATATTTCTCATCAAGTGCAATTGTTTCAATTGAATAAATAAAGAAAAGAATTTCTAGTCAAAATATTTCTCATCATATTTGATTTATTAGAAGAATATTGATCATTACTATTAACTATAAGATTTTTAGAGATCGAAAAAAGATATCATTGTGGAAGGATGGATGTCGTTAAAATTACAGAAGACATCCACACACCCACACTGATTATATACTATTCAATAAAGAATTTCACTAGCTACAAAATGGTATATAATATATAATGAATCAAGAAGGCTAAATCACCTATATGGCAAACATAATTAAGTAGGAAGTGGTTGCAATGTTGTCAACGACATCATTGAGTCAGAATTAGAGTTCTATCTTCTGATTAAAGATATGTTATTTCAAGGTTTTCTGGGGTAGAGAATAATTCGAATCTGTACTCCATTTGCCTCGAAATCCCATTAGTTGAGCAATAACCAATAAAAAACAAGTTATGGAAAAATTATTTTTCCTAGAGTAACTCAAGGCGAATAGTTTAAATCTGAGCAGTATTCGATTCTATATCCTATCAAATAGATACAGCCACTAAAAATCGTGCTTATATTAAATATTTTTTATTATAATTGTGACGCCCGGATATACTAGAATGATTGAACTCTCTCATATACTCTTTCTAGTACACATAACTCTCAGATAAAATCTAAAGTTTCCAAATTTATTCTTAATAATGTTTATTTGTTTTTGTTACCTTGAATTAAAATGTATTCGTATTATGTTAATTCATGTTATTTCTAATGCAATTAAAAAAAACGATAAGAAAACAAAATGATTTTCTCATGATTTAAATGTAAAAAATGACATAAAAAAAGATCGAATTGAAATAAGAAAATAATTTCTATAAAACATCTTTAAATTTTCAATCATAAAAACTGATTGATAAATTTAAATAAAATTTTTTTAATCAAATAAGATTATATTCATCAAAAGCAACGTTTACTTCAAGCAAGAACAATAAACAATTCAATGGAAATTTTACTTTTAATTAAAATAAAACTTTCTTCTTATTTCATCGAAAAAAATCGTTTTATTTAAATAATAAAGTGTTAAATATTCGTCAATGATTATTCTTAATATATTTAATGGATTATTTTCGCGCATATTCATAAATGTGATCATGAAAAGCATGGATGTTATACTATTTCGATCATTTTTCTTTTCTTTTATGTTTAACTAAGTCATTCGATTTTCTTTCTTATTTTTTTTATTTATTAAAATTCTTATTAGAAATGTGTATTACTTATTAAAGTTTACTTTTTCAAAACCTAATTTTATTTGATTTTTTCTTAAGCAAAAAAAAAGATTTACTATATATTTAAATGAAAGGTTGTTCGTTTCTAAAGTTATGAATTAAATAAAATAAGAAATTTTATTAACAAATGATTCAAGTCAAATAAAAATGTCTTTATTATTATTTCATCATTTATGGTTATCATCAATTGAAATAATAATTAGTTTTTATCAAGTATTTATCATTAATAGGAATTTGATAGATTTTTTTACTTTTATTTATCGAAATCCTATGTAGAAAAATATTTCTTTATTATCGAAATAAAATTTTAGAAATATTAGATAAATGTAGTTGCATAACTAAAATCCTTGCGTGGGTAGGCATTAACATACCTATTATTGAAAAGTTATTCTTAACTTCCTTTTCTTGAAAAATGAACGAAGAATGCGGAGTTAGGCAATTTAACTGAATTCACCTAAAGAAACTTGAACCATTTTAAAGTGAATCATGGAGTTATAATGGATAGAAATCGAAAACATTACAAAATCAAGCAGAATACTTTATTTTTGTTGAATTTCTGCTTAAGAAACATTTTTCTCATTTAGTTAGTAGAACATTTTTTGAATTCAATTCAATTAAGTTTCGAGATCATGAAAAATATATCTAAGCTCTATTCAATTCAATTCGATTGATTAACTCGAAAAAATTTGTGCAACTCAAGAAAAGAAAGTTGAATTGAGTTGCCCAATTCTGAAATAATGATTGACTCCGAACGTGTTTCAATTCTTTATTATTTTACGACATTTATTAGAGATCTCATCTATTTTTATTAATATTTATATATATTATTAGAATAGCCCACTCAGGGATAATTCACGATGTCCGAAAAATTAAACAAACGTTGGCGGCCTTTACAAAATTTTATGAATAATTTCAAAAAGTAGCCATGTATTTTTACGAATATTTAGCAGATTTTGGAAAATTTTCCTAATATTTGTGCAGATTTCGCATGTGTGAGCATAGAGTTCGTATTATTTGAATTGATCGATAAGTTCAGTTTGTTTTAATGATCTATTAGTACAGCTCGGTTCGTATGAAGTGAATTCGTTGAAAAGTTTAATTGATTGAAAGAAACCTTTTAGACAATTCAGTTCGACGAGCTGAGTCTTCTGAAAAAGTGAATCGTTGTGAACTAGAACGAAGCTATGTGTATCCTATTAATCATTATGATTTTCTTTAATATTATTTTCGAATTGATTTATTTAAACTATTTCGAAATTGTATCAAGAAGAAAATTCTTTATTTCTTTTTTACCGTAAATTTACTTTCAACATGATCTTTAAGATTTATTTTCGTTATCATACTCGTCTCTTCCCTAATTGTTATACTAAGAATGTTTTTAGAATTATTTATTTCTTGATTAAAAAAATAAGTTGAAAAAAGAGAATGATCAACTTCATTTTGAATTGTGTTTGACTTGAAACAAGAGAAAGAAATCGAATAAACTATATTTTAACTTGTGTGATTTACTCTTCAATCAATAAAGATCTTTGAACAAATAAGAATATTTACAATGCACACCTCCATTGAATTTAAATCATCTAGTAAAAATTCAATATACTGTTCAATTTTGACTTATGGTCACCAATTATAAAATATTTTATAAATGTAAACCAATTCTTCAACAGAAATATTCAAGAGAAGTACATAGAAATGTAACAATACTTAAACCTACATTCATACAGAGAAACAACAAATCGTTTGTTTTTTCTTTAATTTTAATCTTCATATTCAATAGATTTACCGAAGAACAAATAAACTAAATTCATAACATTTTCTCCAAATAAAGGTCTTAATTTCAATGAAACAATTTTATTATCATAATGATATAGTCTAACGAATGAAAAATTTTAAAAGATTTTAAACAAAAATATTATTCAAGAAATTACTTCTGTCATCGATCAAAATTTAATGAATTATGATCAATATCAAGAGGACATATACTATTATTGATAATGATTATTACAATCAACAAAAAATGATCTTGTGACAAATAGTCCTATAATTCGATGAAAAAGAATTACATTTGTGAGAACACAAACTATATGTCCCAATATAAGAGACAGAGCAATAATTATAAGAAAAAGATCAATACGATCAGTAAATCGAAAGTATATTATTAAATAAAAAGAATGAATTGATATATATATATTAAAGAGAAAGAGAAAGAGAAAAATAAGATGATTTTAATAAAGTATTTTTATTCTTTTCTCTTCTGATCTATTATGTTAGAATATATGTATCAATTGACAAAATCCTAATTGCAATATCTTTAGTGGTTTCTTTAATATCATCATCTAACTTTTTATTCTTATCATCGGTCTTTTCTTCATTGAAATATTGACGCCAATGAGAAAAACTAAAAATAATGATGAGTTCGTTAGATTTTTATGAATATTATATATTTATCAAATTATATCCTTCGTTTTCATTGTCGATATCATTATCAATGGGTAATTTGTTATATGTATTTAATAGTGACTCTTTCTCACTCATCTTCTTGTTTTTTCTAAATATACATTATTATGAAATACAACGCTTGCTATGGGTCTATATAGATGATATATTTACGACAAATATCATCAATTAATACAGTTCTTTGTATTTTGCATTTGAGTTGATCCGTTTTTTCTTCAATATCATATCTATGGATATTTTCTCATTAATTTCAGTCATATTTGGAATCATGATTTATCATAATACTCGAACATTAACAACACGAATAAATCTACTTGTTCGACGTGAATTAGATAAACAATTAAATGATGATTCTTGTCGAAATTTGTGTTTATGTTTATACTTATTTACCTTGTTCAATTATAAATTATAATCTTATGATTCTTGTTCAACTCAATCTAGTCAATGCTATTACCACTTACTGTTAATATTCTGACGAATGGAGTAAATTATGTTCATTTAAAAGATATAAGAACATTTTATAGAATTTATTTTAGAGATTCGTTTTATGGAAATATTTGTGTATGATGTTTATATGAATCGATTTCAACAAAGTCATATAAATTCAGATTAAATAACAAATCAAATCGTGAGTGACAACATCTAATTAATTTCATTTCAATTATAAAACGTAAAAAGACACTCCATAGTTTGAGAGTGTGTAAGGATGAGGATAGCACATTTATACATCGATCTCATCCACACTCTAGTTTTTACTGGAACGAGTTCGTCGAAGATGTTGAGAGAGAAGGTGTCAGTTCCTTCTTTTTGTCTATAGTCACACCCTTTAAAACGAAAATAAATAACAGAAACACAAGACGTAGTGATCAACCAACATATGAAGATTTGTTTAATCATTTTTGTTTTTCACACAACTGACTACTGAAATCATCAAAGTTTTCACGCATAAAAGAAAAGTTTGATACAAAAACTTTTATCTCAATTATGAAAATTCACTTGTTTTTAGTGGAGAAAAGACTTTAAAGATTTTTCACGTACGTTTTTGTAGTCGCTGTATGCATAGATCTATTCTTTTTAAAGCTAGGAATGTATTGTGTTCACAATTACGTAATAAAAATAAAATAAAATAAATCGATGGTGTACTGTAGAAACGTTTGATATGACGTATATAATCTATGGTACACCGACAATTGAGCCCCCGATATAGAGAAGATAATAGAGAACACAGAAAATTCTTATGTGATTTATTAGATAAATTTTAAAGTGAACCACACAGATATGCGAAATCTTTTGATGGTATTAATGGCCAGCTAGAATGTCCTTCTTTGATCCAACCAGTCATCTTTAGTACAACAAATAACTTCTCGAAATATATTTCATTTATTTATGGGTGTGGGTGTGGGTGAGGGTGTGGGTGAGGGTGGGTGTGGGTGTGGGTGTGGGTGTGGGTGTGGGTGTGGGTGGGTGTGGATGTCGGTGTGGGGTGGGTGTTCCCACCTGTACCTCATATCGGCCATGCCATCCATACTCACACCCACACCACACCCTCAAGATGCGATGGCTAGTAGCTAAGATGTCAATAGCTGTCTAAGGTTAGTTGGATCGAAGTAAGGAGTATAAATTTCTATCTATTTATAATTCATCAGTCATTTTAGATCT
>CAJNOI010002154.1:0-10455 GCA_905250115.1 Adineta steineri
TCTTTACATAAGAACATCCATGTTGTAACCAAGAGAAGAAAATATAAAACAAGAAAAAGAACGAAATAAATAACACGTGCAAACGATAAAAGTATAAAATGTCATTTATCTTGATGGTATAGTCTCGAATGATTATTTTTATATGTTGAAGTAAACAAAACAGTATAATATTTATCTTTTTTTTTTTTGATTTATTCATATTTAATTAATAAAAATAGATGTTTCAACAAATTCCTCTTATTGATTTTGGTCCTTTTCTTAATGGAACAGACGAAGATCGTCAACGGGTATCCTCACAAATAGGTGATGCTTGTCGTAATGTTGGATTTTTTTATATATCAAATCACGGTGTATCATCCACACTTACAGAACGTGTATATGAACAAGCAAAACGATACTTTTCTCAGTCACTTGAAGAAAAAATGAAATTATATATTGGTTCATGTCCATGTGGAAATAATCGAGGATATACACCAATGTTTGAAGAAAAATTAAGTTTAAAAGGTGATCTTAAAGAAGGTTTTGACTTGGCAATGGAATTACCAGCTGATGATAAAGATCGAATAGAACGAGGTGCTTTGTTATATGGACCTAATTTTTGGCCTGATAATCTTGAAGGTAATTAAACAAGAAAAACAAATATTACTTGTATAAATACATTTGTTTAGGATTTCGTGAATGTATTTATGATGAATATTATTTAACAATGATTTCTCTTGGTCATAAAGTACTAGAAGCTTTTGCATTATCTCTTAATTTACCTTTGAATTATTTTAAATCAATGTCTCAAAAACCAATGGTAACAATGCGTCTACTTCATTATCCTCCTCAACCAGTAGTTCTTGATGAAGATCAACTTGGTTGTGGTGCTCATACAGATTATGAATGTTTTACACTTCTTTCACAATCAAATCAATCAGGTCTTCAAGTACGTAATAATAAAGGAGAATGGATCCATGCTACACCTATTGAAAATACATTTGTTGTTAATATTGGTGATATGATGCAACGATGGACAAATGATCAATTTAAATCAACAGTTCATCGTGTTATTAATGTAAGTGGTACAACACGTTATTCAATACCAGTTTTTTTTTGGACCTGATTATTTTGCTGAAATAAAATGTTTAATTAATGACGAAACTCCAAAATATGAACCTGTTATTGCTGGACAGTATCTCACACAGAGATTTGATGATACATATAATTATAGACAAAAAAATTCAGACTCTTCTTATTGAGTGTAATACATTAAATATTGAATTAATTTATCTATTTCTTTTTAACAAATAAAAAACAATTTTTGTAATGTATTTTATTAAATGAATATGTGAGTTCATCGCTATGATATATTATCATCTGTCTTTGCAGTGCAAATTTTCTAATTTATTATTTAAGTATTTCTAATATCGAAAATAATTACTTTCGTATACCGGATATTATTTTTCTAATATTAAACTGTAGACATACTCTACAATCTTTCGAT
Organism: Adineta steineri; assembly: GCA_905250115.1. NCBI lineage: Eukaryota > Metazoa > Rotifera > Eurotatoria > Adinetida > Adinetidae > Adineta > Adineta steineri. The sequence continues at coordinate 1,487 of CAJNOI010002154.1, forward strand.
TGTTTTTTTCTATTTTTAGAAATGAACCAGTTAGTCTAATAGAGATTGTCAATAAACCGATCTCGTTTTGTATTCATACGTCATTAGAAATAATTTCTGATAAGAAGATAAAGAACCTAGAATATCAACCAAGAGTGAACAAAACAAAGTTTGAATGCTTCAAGAGTATCTCTCATCTTTTATATATTAGTTGGTTGGTTTTCATTATACTTAACTTGAACTCATTTTTTATAATTAAAGAAGATTAAGAGTAATGATATATAAATTACCATAAATCTATCACGCACACGTTTACATACACGTATGTGGCTTAGATAACCACAAATAGATATGCACTTCTATGATCCTAATATTCTTTTTTTTTTTATAAAACAAAGCATCTTACGCAAACAAAAGTCTCGTGAAAAAAATTAAGTATTTTGTGTCTGTATCTGTCAGGCGGGTAGATGATAAAATAATTACTGTTGAGTATTGTTTGTGAATATTACGATGAGCAAAAGCTTGACATGTTAGGTAATCAGAATAAATAAGAAATGTCTTATGGTAGTTCACAACACAATGTGACAGTGGAAATATATGAAAACCAATTATGACTTGAACAAAAAAAAGAGAATCGTGTCTAAAAAATAATCGTCGATGCATGGTTGACAGACTTGTCAAACGAGCCGACAATAAATATCGCATTCAACTCGAATAAAATCACGGGTGTACTTCAAATAATCATACAAAGATTGATGACAATATATATTAGTATTTGAAATGTTTAATTGCTGAAATAAAGTCTACTAAAAATATATTTGATTAATTAACAGAAAAGTTTTTTTCTATCTTCATTTCATATACTGTTCTATTTTGATATGTTAACAATAAAAAAAGAATCTAAATAAAAATGAAACTGTGACGTATTCACAAATAATCGGATTAAAAGTATATTTAAAAAAACTAATTACTTTACTTTGATATTATAAGTCAAGATTTAATCTCTTTAACTCGATACCGTTATTTTCGATTTTTATTATTTGCACCAGGAAAAAACATTATTAATAGAAGTGTCAAATATAGTCATAGTAGAAATTATTTTTCTCATAAAACTTATTGATCAAAACACATTTGGTTTTTCTCAACATTAGTCAAAAGTCATCAAATTTAATAATATCATGTCGTTTTGTTTTGTCGCATGTAACTTCATAGGAAAGTTGATGTAATGACAAATGAAATCTTACAAAAAATTTCATGTCTTGTATTTCTCCTTTTCTTTTACACTAATGATTTCATTTCCATAACAGTAAAGGAATACTTATATTCAACACATTAATTATAAGTATACGCCAGAAGTAATATAGTTGCTACGTTTTTTTTTTCATTTCTATTAACTATTCTTCATGATATTCAAGTAGAAAATTGCTACTCCATTAAGCTTAGAGGAAAAAAATCCTTGAAATGTCCTTAGTTTTAGAATTATTTATGAACGATCAATAAGGAAGTTTTTTTCTTTATATTCAAGTTTATTTTTTTACATATATAAAATGTTTTTATTCTAACTAAATCGACTCTCATATCTGCTATATAAATATTGCTTGGATAAAATGTTGATATATCAAATAAAAAGAAACGTTTATTTATGTTTTTCCTCGTCTGATGAAGATGATGATGAATTCCAATTCTTTGAATCATCCACTATAAATAAAAAAGGAGGTAAATAAAGAGAAGGGAAAAACTTTCAACATACTTGAAATAGCTTGATCGTTGACACCTTTTTTAATACCATAATGTTTAAGAGAATGTTTGCCTTTGAGTACTTTATCACGGAAAATAAGACGACAACCTTCTTCAAATTGTGGTTTTAATCGTAATTTTAGTTCAGTTTTCAAATCATGAACATGAGTTTTTTCATCCAATACAAACGTCAAGGATTGTCCATCAGATTTTCGTACAACTGTAACACTCACTTGATCAGTGGGTGTTGTAATTACTGGTTCAGTTGAATGTGACATTTATTACAGAATCTTGAATTTGTTTTATTTTTTATTGCGAATGGAGCTGAAAAGGAGTTTATATAGAAAATAACTACGTAAAATAAGGGTAAATGTAACATACCGAACGAGGGAGAGAGAGAGAAATGCTCGAAGAAAGAAAGAAAAAAAGAACTGCTTGCTATCTTTCTTTTCTTCCACTAGTCTAGCATAGTAAACTGATGTAGAAGAAAAAAAGAGAGAACCGATATTGTGTCGTTAAAGTGATGGTTGTATTCTGGATGTTAACAAGGCACTGACATAGGCAAGGTTATAGAGAACGATATGCAAAGAGGGAGAGAGAAAAAAAATCATGTTTCACTCGCTATTATATATAGCAATGTTTTCTATAGCCCTAGATTGTATAGTTACATTATAGTTTGTACTTTTTGATATTAGCTTGATTAAAATAGAAAAGATAGAAATTATTCTGTATGCTAAAAATAATAAAATCTCGTCTGATTTCGCATTATTAGTCAATGAAAATAATCTAACGGACTTAATTGACCCGTTACTAACGTAGAAGTTATAAGTGAATATTATTTTACACTAAACTATACAAATTCGATTGTGACTTATAATGTTTTAAGCATGTTTACATTGTATATTATATATTCCATCATTTGTATAAGAAAGTTATTATTTTGGTAAACGAAGACAAGATAAAAGAATTAGGCTTTTTATTTTTGTTATTTATCATCGAAATTATTGTAAGTTACAATGTCTGTCAATAATGACCTATAGTAATTACTCTTATGTTATAATATAATTATCATAACTTAGTTATACTCAAACATCCTGGCTATATTAAAAATCTTAATAATAATATAGATAGAAATAAACTGATTAACGAAAATAAAAATCGAATGTTTTCTTGAGTCAAAATGGTAGATTGAATAACATAAATATAATTGGAATGATTTAATCTATTCTTTTCGCTCGCTTATCATTTTAATGTAGTATTAAGTATGATTGTATTACCTTATATATTAAAACAAAACGTGAGAAATATATTAATCACAAACATATTCGATCTGATTACAAATAAAAATAGAACTACTTGTTTTCATCTACTAAATTATCAGCAGTATTGTATATAAACCAGCAGTGGCAAAATTCTCCCAAGCAAAATCTAAGAATTCTGTCAGTGTTCTTTTTTTAAAATCTTCGAAAATTGTTACAGAATATACTATACTTCTACAATAATATGCTGCTCCACATATCTCTATCTTTAAATAATAATTTTGCCTGGAGCTATTTTTGCAGAGGAATTTTACTAGAATTCTAGTTCATTCATCAAAATCTAGTCAGAATTCCACTTTATTCATCAGAATTGTGCTTTATCATATACACATATTCTTCAATTAAAATCAAAATTCTGCTTAGAATTTTGTTTATTCAGTATAATTTTATTAGAATTTTAATTGATCCAGCAGAATTGGGCTCTACCATATATACATATACCTGTCTATACAGAAATTCTTCTCTTAAAATCAAACTTCTGTCAAGAATTCTGTTATTCTGGCAGAACCCAGTTAAATTTTCGATTTCCTAATAGAACTGTGCTAGACTCTTCACATGTGTTATTACTGAGAAATCAAAGCTCTGTGAAGAATTCCGCTGTTCTAGGAAAGCTTTGTCGAAATTCTAAATCTCCGATAGTATCACCGTCGAGCAAATGCGATGTATAGAGATTATAGTTAAACATAACTTAATTTCATATTGTCTTCGCTGTTCTATTTAACTCTTACGAGCAGTAAAATTAAAAAAACATCATTTTTTATCTCACCGTCTGTTTCATTCTTGTTTTAGTAAGGAACAAGTAATTTCTGTATACTTTTTTCTCTTCTCTTTTAGCTTCACTTTCAGCAGGAATAAAATTAAAAATACATCATTTTCTATGTCACCGTCTGTTTCATTTTTGTTTCAGTAAGGGACAAGTGATTTTTGTATACTTTCTTTTGCCTTCTCTTTTAACTTCACTTGTAGCAAGAATAAAATTAAAAAGACATCATTTTCTATCTCACCGTCTGTTTCATTCTTGTTTCAGTAAGGGACAAGTGATTTTTGTATACTCTGTTTCACTTCTCTTTTATCTTCACTCTCAGGAGGTATAAAATTAGAAAAAACGTTATCTTCTCTCTTACCATCTTTATTATCTTCGTGCTGTTTTCTAAATGGCTGGTGGCAATGATGCAGATGATCTTCTGATATCATTCGAACGTTTGTCAATTACAACTAATAATACAAAACACCGTGTCGAAACATCCGAGGCGGTACACGAGGTAGACAAAAAGGAAGAACCTTACTTTGTGCATATTGACATTTCATGCAACTCAGACCGCTCAAGAAATAAAGCCGCGAGATGGATCAATTCCTATATGCTACGAAAATATTATTTTGATCCTCGTCGTTATCATAACTTCTTAGATGATGTTTTTATGAACGAAGATGAAACTCCTGGACATCCAACATTAGCACAAATGCGTAGTGCGATGCAAGCATCAGAAAAATATTATGAATTGTGGAAAGTCAGAGGTGATTTCGATTTAGCAGCTTTTTATGAGCATTTTGTTAGGGGTAATTTTGATAATCTGTGTATTCATGTCACCCAGTTATTCGAGGATGGTGAATATACACTAACTCGTAAGCAATATTAAATGAGGCTAAGCATTATATTGTGCTAATTTCTTTTGCATTTTTTATTGTTCAAGAATTTTTCCTTTCATGGCTTTTATCTGTTCCTCTATCCTAGTCGGTTTATTCTAGCTATGTGTTGTTTTCAATGTAGTCTTCTACCATACTTTATGTTATGTGTTTTTTGCCTTTTTTTTCTTTTAATTGTGCTTTCTCATGTAGTCTTAGGATCGAATGATCGTAGTTTTTATTCAAATAAAAAATAAATATAAAATTCTGTCAAGATTTTGTTCACCGTCCGTAGAAAAATTAAACCATGGAATACAACAATGATGTGAAATATAAATACGGTTATCATTTGGAGAATCTTACATGAGTTACTTACTTTGATTAAAAATATGGACTACATGTTAATATTGTCAATTTGTTAAATATAAACTTTTTTTTGTTACTATAATTTCTTTTGAATCTAGTTGTAGAAATATACCCTTATAATGAAAGCATCATGACATAGTCCAACGCTCAGTTGAAGCGTCAGTTGCTATTCAAACAATTGAACTATTACCATCGCGACAAATATTGGTGTGTATTACCGAATCTTAGCGTTTTAAAAATTCTGCCACAAAATTGTACACGCGAGTCAAGAAACAATAATTAAAATAAAATTAACTCTAAAAATTGGTATGTGATATGAACTATCAATTGCTGTAAGATGAGGAAGAGAAATATCTATGTCATATGTGTTGTTATAGACAATATATAGAAATATGAGCATATTTTCAAGCCTACTGTCTTTTGTTGTTACGACCCAAAGAAGGAAAAGATAAGGATCAAAGATGACGAGATGAAAAATAAGAAGAAATTTCTTTGAATACTTCTTTAATATATTGTGTTTAACGTGTTTATTCATATATCTTAATTGAAGCAACCTTCTCAATTCAAAACAAACTTTTTCCTATTCAGTAATTTTGAGATGTTGAAGTGACGATAGTTATATACAATCAATTATAATAAACATCATTTTTCCTTAGTAATTAATTGTATATGGATAATTCTATAGGAATCTAGAAGAAAAACTATCAATAACGAGATAAAATGATATAATCAAATTACTTGTAATATGAAAAAAGAAAATAGATCAATAATATATGTTTTGTTAGAAATATATTTTATTGATTCTCAGATTCATCCTATATGTAGAACTAACAAAATTTAATTCAATAAATAGTTTAATTTTACTTTTTCGATTATTTAATATAATGAATAAAAATCAAATGAATTGATGCAAACAGCATAACACAGTTGTATAGATATTATTGATTTCATCTCAGTACACTATTAAAAAGAAATAGACAGATTCTTTAAAAGAAATAGTATCGTATTCATGTCCAATTGACTAGACTCTTTAATAGATTTACATAACACGCTTTTCTTATATTTTAATATACAATAGATTTTAACCGAGTCAAAGAGCAAATATAATATTCACAGTTTCGACGTCAATCTCAATCCGTCGAGCTCGCCCTTCTAACCTTTTTGGAAGGTGTGTACTACGTGAGAGACTTGCGTTAAATATAACAGCGAAGACAATATATGATTAAGATCCAGTCAACTATAATGTCTACAAGTCGGGTTTGCTTGACGGTGATACTATCGGAGATTCAAAATTTTGACAAAGTTCTCCTAAAACAGCGGAGTTCTTTCTAGAGCTTTGATTCCTCAGTAACGATACATGTGAAGAGTTTAGCACAATTCCATTAGAAAATCGAAATTTTAACTGAATTCTGCTAGAATAACAGAATTCTTCACAGAAGTTTGATTTTAAGAGTAGAATTTTTATATAGACAGGTATATATATACATGGTAGAGCACAACTCCGTTTGATTAAGTAGAATTCTGGCTAAATGATGAAGAATGAAGTAGAGTTCTGAGTAGATTCTGCTTGATTAACTAGAATTTTGACTAGATTAGTATAGACAATATAATGCATTACAGAATTCTGCCAACCCTCATACAAATACATATACACCGTATACAATGAGAATAAAGCAAAGATCTATCAATTAATAGTGGTAACCTTTTCTATAGCCACACGAAGAACTATATAATGAACCATGTATACAATCACTAATTCTATTGTAAAGAGTTGAATAACGGTTTGCGGCACTAACAATACGTTCATCAAACATGCTCTCATTATATTCTTCGTATAAAGAGTAAACAACAGGAAGCGCAGTGATAATACCCATTGAAATAAATCGTTTGCTTGCTGTGAAACTAATAAAAGAGTTACATGAAATAAGTAAAAGTATACGTTATACATCATGTAAGAAAATTTTTGTATAATAGCAACGACGTCGTAATATTTAATAAATAAATTTTATTTCCTTGTCATTTTCAATATTAATGATTACAAGTGTTATTTTTTTAGTTGAGAAAAACTTATTAAAAAGCATACATTTCATAACATATACAAAATAGAGCATAGATAAAAAATAAATAATGTCTTTTTTTTTTCGTTCTTTAAAGATCTGGAAATTGATTATTACGAAATGCTTCGAAAAATAATCGATGATCACGTCTTACTTGTTCACCATATAACTAAAAATATAAAATTTTCAAATTATTTACTAATAAAAAAATCACTATATTTTTACCATGCCAAATTCTACCATATCTTGAATAAATTCATCATCCTCTCCATGAATAGCATCTCGAATTGTAAATTCCGTATCTTTTGGTATAATTGAAAATGGTAATTGTACAACATCTTTTGGTGTATTAAGACAATCTGAATCAGCTACACAATGAATTTTTGCTAGAAATATGAGAATGAATTATTTTCTAATTATTAAAGAAAATAAATCAATCATACCCATAGCTCGTCCAAGATATTGAATAACTTCTACAACATCTTTAAAATCATCGATATCCGACCAATCTAAATCTTCTGAATGTGCTGTAACTGCATCAACAAGACAAGGAATTGAACCTAATGTTGTATAACCTAACCATTTAGGTGTTGATGCTTGCATTGCATATGAACATAAAACTGTACGTAAACCATCATGTTTAAAATATTCATCTAATGTTGGATTTCGAACAACATAGGAAACAGCAGATTTTTGTGCTGGTTTCATATAGAGAATAATATCATTTTCTAATGTTTCCGATCGACCTTCAATTAAAAATGAGTAGGAAACTTTTCCTGCTGAACCAATTCCGGGTGATGAACGTGCAACAATATCTTTAATTTTATAAGTTAATTGTGAACTATTAACATTTAAATCCACTTGTTTTTTATTTTCTGGTACTGTTTCTAAATATTTTTCAAATGCATGCATTAAATTATCACGTAAATTATCATCAACATCTTGAGTATATTTTGTACGAATAAATCTTCGATCATAATTTTCAATAATTGTCATCGAATCCAAATGTGCAACATGAGATTTAATACGAGTTTCATTTAATAATTTTTTTATTTTACCTGTTGTATTTTTTAATGTTAAAGCAAAATGATCTTTTGAATGTTTACAAAATTCATAAACTTGTTTTAAGTATTCTTCAATAAAAACGATAAGAATATGTTCGATTTCTCTATCGGAAAAACCTTTTGAATAGCATATTAAATTAATTGAAGTTATTAACCGTTTCACATCCCATGTAAATGGACCAACATAACCTTCATCAAAATCATTGACATCAAAATTAAGAATACCATTATTATCTAAATATGTACCAAAATTTTCTGCATGTAAATCACCCTAGAAAAAAAAAAACATATTATCGATTTTTAATCTTTTATATCGTATTTTTACATGAATAAAAACTTGTCCAGCAGCTTGATTTCGAGCAATGAATTGATCTTGATCAATTTTTAAATCTTGATAAAATAAGACTGCTGATCCACGATAGAAATTAAATGGTGTAGCTGCCATTTTACGAAAACGACCACGAAAAGCAGTTGGATTTTCACGAATTCCAGCATTAAAAAATTGTGAAAATGTATCAACGATAAATTGAGTTCGATGTATATCAGATTGTGCTCGAATACGATAGATAGCTTTTTGAGGAGCATGGACATCGAATGATAATCGATTTGATTGATAACGATTGTTATTATTGTATATGCGCGACATGATTTATTAAGAATTTTTATTTATGGTGTAGTCTTTAATCAACTTACTAATCAAATATATAATCAGTGGCAGTTGAAATGGATTCGAATAATTTCGAAAAAAAAACGTGCCTCTCTCTCTTTCTCTCCTTTTTTTTATTTGCACGTATATTTGATCAGTTAATGTTAGACATTTTTTT
>CAJNOI010002155.1:0-10444 GCA_905250115.1 Adineta steineri
TGTAGGTGTGGGTGCAAGTAGTGTAATGTAATTCCACATCTACACCCATACCCTAATTTTCTAGCCGGAATGTTGTCTTGAATAAAAATGAAATATTTCAAGAATAGTAGGAGTATACAAATGTTATATGAGTTAATTTCTACAATTCTGCGAATATTTCATTACTAAATTTATAAAAAATGTAAAATGAGTTGTCAAAATTATTATAGTCGAGATGTAATTAAAGTAAAGATCATAAAATTGCAATGACAATGTAAGGCATCTAAAGATTTCCTGTGTTATTATAATGCACTAAGAGTTACGATCGATAGATTGTTAGAGAAGAAGAAGAGGAGGAGGACGACGACGACGACGACGACGAAAGAAATTAGGAATAAAGCCTTATCCAATCATTTAGTCTCTTTCTAAACTCATTTTTGTAATCTAGAATCACCTACCACATCAATTTCAACAACAACATCAACATCAACAACGTCAACAACAACATCAACATCAACAACGTCAAGTTAGTAATATGCTGGATGATTTGTAATAGCCTAAACGACGAGTATCACAAATGACCAAATCTAAAAGTTTTGGTTTTAGCTGTCTAGTGTTCCTCATCTAGATTTAGAGCATCAGAGAACTTTGTATGAGTTTTAGAAACAGGATCAATTTTTGATAACTTAATTTCATTTAGAAATAGTCAAATATTGGATATTTTAATCGATTTTGACAGTATCATGCAAATACGTTGTCGATAGAAAGATTCTCACATGGTGGTACTCAGTGATCACTTCAGGAACTCCTCATTATATTGGAAAAGGTTAATAATGATAGATACTATGACTAAATAAAGTCAGATAACGCCATTGCTTGTAAATATAACATAGAAGATAATTGAAAATATCCATTCAAATGAAAAGAGATGCGCTTTCTGTCTGACCCCAATGTTGTAAGTACTATCATGCATCAACCAGATCATGTAAGAAATGTAATATTTATTGAGTCATTTTTGAAGACTTATATCCAGTGCTATTTGCAACTATCACTATTTCTCGTAGTATACTATCAGCACGAGTTTATTACAAGTATCATCTCTATCAATTACCCACATTAAAGTTTAGGCAAACTCGCATACTAAACATTTCTAGTTGATCATAGTTATTTATTTGAGAACAGAAGTGAATCCAAGAAAAATCTTCTTTTATAACTGAAACAGTAGATTTTAATCTATATTTATTCATGATATGGTCAGTTTTAATCCGATTTATCGGTATAAGTATACACGTAGAAGTACCAGTTGATATGAACACCTAATCTCATGTTTCAGGTAGCATTTATATAGAATCGACGTGTTCAAAAGAAGTTGTAGTTGGATAAAATACTAACTGAATACTCGAGAAATACATCTTTCATAAGTATCGATTTTTTTCATGAGAATGATGTGCGCATTATATAACTTCATGCACAATCACATTCATTCCAGTGGCGAAGCCAGGATTTTGAGCTATGGGAGGAGAGAGGGCTCAGCCCCAGAATCGTTTTGTTCATCTTAGGAAATATAATTTTTTTACGCAACCAGTGCAAAATTTTTTTTTCGCTTTTTCGCACTTGGTTGGATAGAGGTCGTCGAGCCGAGTAAGAATATATCAGTTTTTATATTTTTCCCAAAGTACTGAAAGACTCATTTTCTTGAAAAAAAAATATTAAAAAAACTGATCTTTTAATGTTGTTTTCAATTTTATAGAGCGTTTACATTTCTTCGGACTATGAAAATAATAGATTTAGATTTATCGTGAAAAACTGCATCGATCTGACCTTTTTTTTGATATTCCTTAGTGAAAATATGCTTGTAAAATGAAGGAATTCAAGAGTAAAAAAAAATATTAAAAGGTGAGTTTTTTCTAATATTTTTTTCAAGAAAATGAGGCTTTCAGCACTTTGGGAAAAAAATCGAAACTTATCAGCAAAAATCTTTCGAAAAACAATACAAAAAACTGATATATTCTTACTCAGCTCGACGAGCTCTATCCAACCATGCGTGAGAAAACGAAAAAAATTTTGCTTTAATTTTGCATTGTTTGCACCTTACGTTATCGAGTGAATGAAATATGAAACTGAGAAATCTCTAGAATCTAGTTGACGCTCATATTAAATGTGTTTTTATTTGTTTAAAAAATACATATGATTTCCACACAATAAGGTATATCTCATAGAGTATTCCACTACAAAGAATAATATGATTTTGTATCAGAAAAACATAGTTTCCAAAATCTTGCTGGGGGGGGGGAGGGTCACTGAGCGCCTTACTCCCCCCGGCTCCGCCACTGGCTTCATTTGCAATTCAACTACAACAAAAAAACAAACTCAAAATTTCATTGAAAACTAATCTTTTCTGTTTTTCATTCTTTTCTAGAACCGAAATTTGACAAATGGAAACAAAATGCCATCACTGTGGCTGGTGGAAATGGAAACGGAAAAGAATTAAATCAACTCTCTAGTCCTGTTGGAATCTCTATTGATCAAAAGAAAAATATTTTCATTGCTGATGAATATAATAATCGTATTGTCGAATGGAAATATAATGCAAAGGAAGGACAAATCATTGCAGGTGGAAATGGGCAAGGAAATCGAGTAGATCAATTAAGTCGACCAGCAGATGTGATTGTTGATCAACAAGATCATTCGATCATCATTGCTGATTATGGGAACAAACGAGTGATTCAATGGTTGAATCAAAAGCAACAGATTCTTATGCAGAATATTGCCTGTTACGGCTTGGCAATGGATAAAGATGGATTTCTTTATGTCTCTGATCATAGTAATAATGACGTGAGAAGATGGAAAATGGGTGAATACAACAAAGAAGGAATTGTAGTGGCAGGTGGAAATGGAAGAGGGAATCAACTCAATCAACTCAATAATCCTGCTTTTATTTTTGTTGATGAAGATCAATCTGTTTATGTACCGGATTACAATAATCATCGTGTAATGAAATGGAGAAAAGATGCAAAAGAAGGAACAGTTGTGGCTGCAGGAAATGGTCGAGGAGCAAATCTCAATCAATTGTGGTCACCTGAAGGAGTAATTGTTGATCATTCGGGTCAAATATATGTGGCGGATAATGGGAATCATCGAATAATGCGTTGGTGTGAAGGAAAAGAAGAAGGTGAAATTGTTGTTGGTGGAAATGGTCAAGAAAATCAATTGAATAATCCCAGTGGTTTATCTTTTGATGATGAAGGAAATCTTTATGTTGCTGATAATTTGAATCATCGAATTCAAAAATTTGAAATAATTTTGTGAATGAAATTTTAATTTTGAAAAAAGAAAAGAAATGTTTCGTGGAATAAAATAATCGAAAAATAAAAATAAAAAATAAAATTTCAAGAAAAAGAAATTGAGGGTGGGCGTGGATGTAGGTTTAGGTATTATATACTGAAATTGTATCCACACCCATACCTATCCTCAGGAGTTATGGGTCGAAGAATAATATTTTAAGTGGCAAAAGTATACTAAGTAGACCAAATAGTTTCAATTGTTTTATCTGAAGAAAACGTTTTTTTAAACAGAAGTATCTGTACGCTGTTACATGCACACATGTTCACTTTTCTATCTCTTATCAATTTGAGTAGGCGACAAATAAATTGTCCGTGAATTTTACGGCTAGTATTTAAATGAGCACTAATAGTGACTGAATGAGCAATAATTAAAATACGAATTAGCAATAATCTTTGAGCAATATAAAAATCTTTTTTGAGCAGTTTTAAATTATGAAATGGTTAATAATTAATCCAGTAAATAGCAATATTAATTTCATATTTTGGTAATAAGAAAAAGAAAAACTCCAGTTTTTATTTCTACAATTGATCATAAAAAAAAGGAAAATGAGCAATAAATGTACTATTATAGCAATAAAGCTTCTTTTGCTTTACATGGTCAGCCTCTTGAAGGTGTGGGTGTTAGTATGGATGATGATGAAGTGAACATATACACGGACCCACACCCACCCTCGAGAAAAGCTGATTTGTTGATTAACTTGCTATAGACTTCACCTCTTTTGAGTTCAGTTCGGTTCAGTTTGGACCTTTTAAAAAACTAAATCGGTTCGGTTTGCTTCGGTTTGACAATTTTTCGGCAGAATTCGGTTCGATTCCAAAAAATCACGAACCGATTCCACCTCTGATATATATATACATAAACAGGATGGGAAAATTCAAACACAGTGAGGGAAAAATAAGGAGAAAGGAAACTACTTGAACGAGTCAACGTTTGGAAAATACTTCAGATAAAAAGGAAAAAACAATATATATGTGACGATCTTGGATAAGCCATCTATACGATACAATCAAAAGAAGGAAAAGAAAATATCCAACACAGATGAATGGTATTGTAAACTCCAGTCTATAATAAAAGACCACTGGGTCTTCTGTTATATTTCTCAAACTAAGCCTAAATTTACTGAAATCCTCATCAAAATACACATAATTTGTATAGAAATTCTTTCCAGAAGGGTCTTCTATTATTGGAGGTTCCTCTATTGAGAGGGGGTCGTCTGTTATAGAGGGGATTTAACAGCTGAATTTATATTGCTCCTTACAAATACGGTTTATTGCTCGTTTAAATAAATTATTGCTCGTTTAGTATAATTATTGCTCATTTAATATGATTATTGCCCATTTAGTATAATTATTGCTCATTCAGTATTATTATCGCTGATTCAATTTTATTATTGCCAAATTTCGTTATTGCTCATTTCGATTTTATTATTGCTCATTTAAATATAAGTCGAATTTTACTACTATGTTCATTCTTTTCATCTTGTTCGGCAGAACTGTAAGTATAATCTACAATTTTTAATAAAGAAGCCTTGCATATGTGAAGATTGGGATATTGTTGAAACTCTCGATTTTCCTGCAAAACAACTTGGAAACAAATACAACATCGGTAATTACGCTTGTAAAGATAAAACCAAGTTTGTATAGAGTGTCAGATTTTTAAAGTGGTTTTACAGTTTGTAAAATACTGAGGAGAAGTTTGTAGTGAATAAAAAGTATTTCAGAATAGTTTTAAACTTATTAATACTGCCGATCTACTATGACTCTCTCATAGTTGTTACTGTTAATGTCTTCAAGGTATTATGATTATCGTAAAAGTTCAGCAATTAGGCTGTGAAATTTGTTTTTTAGCTTGTATTTTAGGGTGTGGGTGTATAAAGGAAACAGTCAATTACATTCAGATTCTAACTTACATTTACACCCACACCCATACATGCTTTTTATTAGTCTTTCAAACACAGAAAGAATCCGATGAAAATCAAGTTATTTGTAACACAAGCCTAGGCTTGGAAGATGATCTTTTAATCGCGACTCCTATTTCGAAAAAGTTTTTTTTGTTATTTATCTGAAAAGTTTCGATTTTTTAATTAATCAACAAGGTTGTTTATTTAAAAAATATTTTATTAATAATTACAAAATGAATATCTGATACAAACAAAAATACAAGGTTATTTTCATTGATATTACTAACAAAAATAAATTTGTTTTAATTAAATGCTAAATACTATGTAATCAAACAATATTTTCCTGACCGTTCTTGTGATCGACGTTGACAACGAGATTGTTGTGCGAGTTTATTCAAAGAATCTAAATAATATTCATTTAACCATTTTTCATGGAAAATAAATATTCTTTTAGTCTGATATGTTTCTCCATTGATGATGATTGATGAAGAAAGTATTGATGAACAACCAATTTGACAGAACTTTTCTTTCCATAATCGGATAATTTATCGTCGGAAAAGAAATTTTTTTAATAAATAAATCTAAACTTGAACAAAGAGCTAAAGAAAATATAAATTGCTGATCTTCATGAGATAAAAATGAGTAATTGAAATAATTTGTGAATTCATTTAAATAATACATTATTTTTCTAATATCATTAAGCGAAATTTTGAATCTTTCCATTGAATTACCAGTTGTAATTTGTTCTTGTTTTCAATAGGACATTTTATCAGAATTTTCGAATGATATAAAAAGAATTCATTCTGATATATATTTGTCTTTACAATATTAACATTTCGCTGAAAGGAGGAGAATATGTCTCATTTTTCTTCCTCTTCGTGTCATATTCTTGATGAGATATATCAAGTGTTTTGTTCACCGATAAAGTAAAATCCATAAAATGTAGAAGATTGTTGCATAAATGAAGAACTACTGAATGTTTTCATTTTCGCGAGAATTGAAAATAATATGTGTCAATACATGAGAGATAGGAATAATATAGAGAAATGCAGTTTTCGCCGTTGAAAGGAGATTAATTTAGCGCATCGATTCATATACAATTGTTGAGATTTATTTCATAAACAAGTAATGATTCATGGGCATCTTTACAAGATAGACTATTGTTCTATGAAGGCACAATGAATCTTAAATTTTTGAGAAATGAACTAGACGCGTCGGGAAAGTGCTATGATTGCTCGAAAGAAAAAAAAACGAAGACTAAAATCTCGAAAAAACAACTAGTAGCAGTATATTACTATTGAAAATCGTCTTTTTCCAATATTGAACGAAACGATCGTTGCTGACTGACGAGTTACTCTTTGATGACATCTTCTTTTGTAGGCTGTCACAGTCGCTTTAACAAAAGAGTCCATCAACCATCTTGAGGAGTGTAGGTGGGGATGTATAAAGGAAACCGTTAATTACATTCGCATTCTAATTTACATTTACATCCACGTCCACATTCACACCCTCACGATGGATTCAATTAAAAACAAGGATGATACTGTTAAACAAAATGTGTATGTGTAGGTTTTGATATTTGAACTTAAATTAAAGTTAAAACTTAGAAGACCTAATTACTTTTGTAGGTATTCCAGAAAAGGTTACGCAGTATGTCTCTGATATTGATTCAATTAAACTGAACCTGAATACGATATAGAAGCAACTGTTGGTGTATTTGTAACAAATACAACATCAAGAAGAAATTTTGTTTTTGTATTAACAATAACAATAAGTCAGTTTTAGTTCATGTTCTACACATTTAAACAGCAGTATTACATTTTGTCGCCTCGAATAACGTTACTCGATTACCATTATGATGAGTATTATATGCTTGAATTTGTGTGAAATGTATCGTTACGTTATTATTGTAAATTTGTGTAGAACTGTGGATTCAATCTTTGTTGTAAAATAGCAAGAATAAGAACGATAGAGAGAGCAAGGAGAAGAGAAAGGGAGATATACGACACATGTACGTATGTGTGCATATACATATATACAGGATCACGATAGGGAATAATCCCATATCTAGATGAGAGGAAAGGAAAGAACCATACGTATATATGATAGAAGAATACAAGGAATGTTCCAACATGATCAGAGGGAATATACCAATATGTATATCACTAGATATATTGGATATTTCCTACAGTCTTGTTTGAGCTATTAATCGTAGTCAAGCAGATTCGAGGGTGGGTGCGGATGTGGATGTGGATGTGAACCATATACATATACAAACTCAGCATCCACATCCACACCCTCAAGACTTTTTTCTTCGATATTTTTATGCTTCGACATTTTTATCCTTCAATAGTTTTATAGTTCGACATTTTTTACTTCGATCTTTTTATACTTCGATATTTATTACTTCGATATTTTTACAGTTCGACATTTTTATACTTCGACATTTTATTTTCGATATTTTTCGTTCGATCTTTTTATACTTCGACATTTTTACTGTCGACCAAAGTTGGG
The DNA here is from genome assembly GCA_905250115.1 of Adineta steineri. Lineage (NCBI taxonomy): Eukaryota > Metazoa > Rotifera > Eurotatoria > Adinetida > Adinetidae > Adineta > Adineta steineri. The sequence goes on from CAJNOI010002155.1 coordinate 7,739, forward strand.
AGAATCAATTATTCATCATAATGAACAATTTCAAAGGATAATAAAATAATAAGTTTAGTTGATTTTGTTAAATGTGAATGTGACATTACTAATTCTTTTGCTTATGTATTCGTTTCTCATAGATTTGATGATATTCATATTGTTGAATAATATCTGATGAAGATTTATTCTGAAGATCAACAACTACACTTTTCTTATCATTTATCTAATGTGTGAAATAAGAATAAAATCAATTATACAACACATTTCTGACAGCATATCATATCTTTCAACTAAATGCAAAATAATAAAAATATTTTATTGTTGAGGAAGCGTTTGCATTTGCTTTGTTAAGGCATGAGTTGTAATGTATTCTTAACAAGGATAACATTAAATTTTGTTTGAAACACTTTGTTTTCACATCCTTCCTACAAACATTTCAATATCATGAACATTTTTTTCTCTTTACAGCAAATAATGTCTGGCATTTCATATTAGTTTTGCAAAAGGAAATCGATTCATTGCTTTTATTTATTAATAAATTCAAATGCTGTATTTGCTGCAAATATTTCAAAAAAGAAGCAAGTTTTCATTAACATGATTATGTAGGCGAATAGAGAAAACAAATAAAGTTCATGTTCATTTTTAATAATATATGAAAGAGTTTTTTTTATCATTCAAGTTAATTATTGGAGAATATAACTAGAAAGAAGCAAATTGTTTTTTTTCAATATTAATCATTAGAAATTAAATAAAATTCTTCTCATTTTTATTTATTTCATAGTTTTTGTAATTATATTTAATAGAATCATCAACTATGTTCGACATTATTTAAATTGTTATATATCAAGAAATGGATTCTCAAATGATATTTTTCACTTTATTTTTATGTATTTGTTTGATTTAAATTAAAAATAATAATAATGAGTGAATGATTTTGATGCTTGCTGTATATAATCGTTTTTATATGAAATATTTGTAAAAAAAACATCATCTGTCAATGAAAACAACAAGATTACTTTTGAATAAAATGTTATTAATTGTAAATGTCGAAATCTACGAGGTAGTATGCGAAATTAAATTAATTCAAACAATATAGTTAATATGATTATTTCTATAGAAAGAAAAACATTAAAAATCAGCACTTTTTGAAGGAACTGCGACGTTTCCTGAGAGAAAAAAAAAATATTTGAACAAAATATTTTATTATTTTTCATTGATGTGGGTGTCTACAGAGTAAAGCTGTCCCTATGTTGTTAGATATGAAATTATTGTTGAAAAGATATTGCGTCGATAAAATAACTCAGCATTGATATAACTGCTGTTTCCTTTATGTTCACTTTCTCTACATAAAAAATTAAGAAACAAATCTGAAATTTTGATTTTCCAAAGAGAAAAATGATTAGAAGAGCATAAATAGCTCTTCGTAGTATTGAGAGATAAATATAATATTCACAGTCACTGCGACAGTCACATCTAAATTTAATTATTCAAAGAATCTACGTATTTTATATGACTATGATTGTAATTAAAAGCATGATTAAAGTTCTCTCTATTGATTAGTCATATCTAGTAGACTATAACTAAGCGAGGATCAAGTATTAATTATTTTTATTTTCTTCAATATTCTATTTCGACTTCCAATTAAATCATTTGTCTATTCTGGAAATAATTATTGCATGCCATGAAATCAAATTAACATCCATTTCTCACCATAAATATTGTCTAATTCTCAATTATTTTAGAAGAATCTTTATGTATAGTAAATTATTTTAACGTCACTTTTTTTTCTCTGTGAGCAAATGTTGTATATCCTTTGAACAGCGCTGATTTTCAATATTTTATTAACTAATAATTACACTAAATGTTGTCTCAAACAGTTTCATATTAATAAGAGATAACAACTCTCCCTGACAAGAGTTGTTTTTTTTATGAAAACTGACATTGAAAACGGAAGTGAGCTGATTGTTTTTATTGATATATGATGTTTTACATTAACATGAAAATCTGCGTCACAAGAGAACTGATTATTTGAGAAAGAGAGAGCATGATAAATATTTTGTTCTATTATTTTAACAATTTTCTAGTTGAAATTAGAATGAAAAACTTCCAAGATTAGTCAGTAAGGAATATTAGATATTATTTGAAATATAGATTTCAACAATTAACGAGAAACACAAATGACTTTTTATGAAAAAATATTCAGATAAACAGTTTAGCTTCTTTGTAATTATATTATTCATGACTGAAATTTTTTTTGTCGATTTTAGATTGTAAAAGTATTAAACTATCAATAAGATATCAACAATGATCAACAACAACAGAATAGGAGTTGATAATGATGTAATTTATGGAGAAAAAGAAAAATCATAAAATATAATATCTGTTGCTTTTTTGATTATTTTAGTCTGAAACGGTTACTTCGAATGCAGCTCGACCAAAAAAATTGTATGTATGTTATGAATTGTAGACAATAATAAAAAAGATTTATTATTCTAGATGTGAATATCTGAAAAGAAGAAAAATGATGTGCATCACGTTTATTATTATTGTACTTGCTATAATTATAATAATTTCAACTGTTATCTGCAAAACAAAAAAGACCAATAGTGAACAAATATCAACAATAGGAGAAACAACAGAAGAAACAACAACTGGGATAACAGAAGAAACAACAGAGAAAATAGAAATAACAATAGGTAGTTAAAATGAGATAATTATTTATTT
>CAJNOI010002157.1:0-10426 GCA_905250115.1 Adineta steineri
AGAAGCCTGATCAAGTACTATTGTCGTGAAACTGTAGCTAGCGCAAACCTCATATGTGAATGGGAGAGATCCCAATGTAGAGTGGGTGTGGGTGCCATAGATATGATACACTCACATCAACACTCACCCTCAAAGAGAAAGAATGAACTCATCCAAAATATATTTGTATATATCTGTTTGTTTTTAAAAACACTTATCTTATTGGAAAGAATTTGTCAATTATATCATTTTCATATTCTGATTCATACTTCGATCGAACAGTTACATCTAAATGTCAATCTATTATATTACACCATTTATGCGTATTGAAATAAAATGAAAATCATTACTTAGAATCTAGTTTATCTTATAATCATATTAACGATTTTTTCATATATGAAATGTAGAGAAAATAAAATAAAAAATATATTGAGTGCATGATAAAAGATCTAGCGTTTTCTACAGAGTTCTAAAAAAGTTTATCTTTACAAACAAAAACTTCTTACTCTTATCTTTCTATCAATTGTGTCTGACTGGGTAAGAGAAAAAAGTAAAAATTTTATTTTAAGTGGGACTAATAGTAAAACGATATAGAATACAAATCTAATAATGAATTATGTAGTAATCTGTATATTTTATTTATTTTCTTTTGTTAAAATTTCTCTAAAATAAAAATATTTATCTTGTATTTAATAAATGAATTAAAGGTTTCGAGAATAAAATCTATTATTTATTGAATAATTCAATGACGATCTATCATTTTATGAAAATTAATAGAAAATCGTAATATTATATTTGACAAAATAAAATAAAATTGAAAATGAAAAGAGTTTTATTAAAAAAACGTATTAAGAAATCTAATTATAATTTGTTTTTGAAGGTTAAATAGAAATTCTATGAAAGAATAATAACAAGTACTATTTTACATTATTTTATTTTTACGTATAAATAATCTTCTTATTCAATTTTGATGCGTGTCAATCTTATGTATTAATTTGTAAATATTAAAAAATGACTTAATATCGAAATAATTCTCGGTATTACAAATCAAAACATAAAAATCACTTCTTTTTTATTCATATGTTTTATTCATATCTTTGGATCTTATTTGTTTTTCTATACAATCGAATTTTTAAATAAAAAAAAAGCTATTATTTATTTAAATTGAAATCAAGATAGATTTAATGATGTAGATCCTCCAATAAAAAGTCAAGTCTCGTTGATTATCAAATTGGAATTTTGTTTGTTAAGTATATCTTATTGAATATTCTATTCATAATTTAAAATAATCTCTGCTCACGTGGTTTATAAACTAGTTTTTGATATAAAAAAAAACCTATCTTATTCTTATCTTTTATATGAAATACAACAAATAAAAAAGTATCTCTTGTACCTTTTATTCCAAGAAAAAAATTATGGTAAAAATTCCTATGTTTTCAGTTTCTTATCTTCTTTATTAACTCGATTTTTAAAGTTATAAGAAAAAAACAAGTATATTGAGTTATGATCGTATAATATAAAATGTAGATCTAGTTCAAGGTATTTGTGTGACCTTTATTAATATTTATTTCTTAACATACATTTATCTCTGTAAATAGCGTATACGAAATTCTTATATTAAATCTTATCAGACAAAATTCATTAGTCGCTGTAATGTCGTACAACTTTTTGATAACAACAAAAAAACAAGATTTTTTTTCTTGTTGTTAAAGAATATTTCATTATATTTTCTATTATATATAAGTCAAAAGTCGAAACATATCTAACTGGATATATTCTAAAAGAAAAGAAAATGACTCTCAAAAATCAAAACACCACTTCTTGTCGATTGTGAATATGAATTGTACGGTGATGAACCTATTTTTGATCCTGATATTCGTTTATGTTTAACTGAACCTGATTGTGTTGCATTACTTGATGGGTTTGAACGTGTTCAAAAAGCGCCACAACTGGATAAACCAGTATCACCAAGTGGAGAGAGTCAAATAGCTTATACTGGACCATTTCAAGTATTGAGTGATGAAGGATATCATGTATTAAAATTAATAATGAAACGTGAAACGGATCATCAGATATCCGATCCACGTCATCCAGCATTGATTCGTTTTGGTGGTTATCGTAGTAAATGGTTACAAGATTTTAATCGATGTCCACGTGTTCTTCAACATTTATCAAATATAACTGGTGATGTTGAACTTATACCAAAAACTTTACAATCAAATTATAGTCATACAAATATTGGATATGCAAAATATGACTACTGTTGATCATTTTCATCGTGATAGTGTACCCTATGTATTAATTTTATTAGCATCTGACATGACAAATACAATTGGAGGAGAATTACAACTTATTGAATGTCAACATGAAGAAGCTTTGCGTTTAATTGAACAATATGAAGGACAAGTTCCAAAAGAATTTATTCGATCAATTGATTATCTTGGTTCTAATTCATGTGTATTTATGCAAGGTAAATTATTAAATATTTATTTTATATAATCATATATATATTACTTTTTTGTAGGTTGTCGTACTGTTCATGAAGTAACAGGTATTGAATCTTGTGCAGAACCTCGAATTACTGTTGTTAATTCTTATATGTCGTCGAATCCATTTGTTGTTGATCATACACGATATGATACATTTCGAAAAGAAAAAACAGGTGCATTAGAATTTGCAATGCATAAAATGTGGCGCTCATATTCACAAATACATGATCTTGAATCGGGTAAACCATCTTGAGGGTGTGCGTGTGAGGCACGAATAGACGAAGACACCCTCACCATTGCATGTAGTGTATAGTGTGAAACAATGTGCACTGATGAATTAGTTGATGAATATATTAAGAAAAAAGCACTGGAAGAATCGAGCAGAAAAACATTTTTCTCCGTCTCCTACTTTCATTCTAAACTGTGATTAAGATATATTTTATTTTTAAAATTGTTGTTCATTAGAATAAAAAACTTAAATAAACTAAGGATGTCAAATGTTAAATAACTACAATTATTGTTAAAGAATAAGAATTTTGATAGATAATAAAGGTATGTTTTTATAAACTCCATGCTCCAGATCCTCCGTTGACTTTGCCTTCAATATTTTTTGTTTTCCATCCTCCATAAAAGTCACCTGGTTGTGCTTCAACCTTCTCTTCATTGACATAGCAATCCCATGGTCCAACATAAAAACTAAAATAATCTTTTACATCGCCATACTTTCCATTAGTTCCACTTGGATTACCATACGACCATATTCGTGAAGTTACAACCGGCTGACCATCAGGTGGATTGAAGTCATAATATGATGCTAAACCTTTATATTCGCAGTACGTTGATTTGGTGTTATGTTTGAGATATTCTTGTTTGACATCTTTCGGAGGAATATAATATGTCGGAGGATGACCTGTTTCTAAGATGCGTAATGCACTGGTTGTATCAGCCAGTACCACATCGTTATAGATAACTCTAAGATGTGCTTGGACTGGTTCAATGGCAGGTGGACGTGGATAATCCCAGACATTTTCTTTAGGAAGATTACTAACCATACTTGCAGTGCTAAAGAAGAAGAAGAAAAAGAAACTGTTTTGAAAGAAATGAGAAATTATGATATTTTCCTGATTAACTTACTTCTGAATGAAATTTAAAATTTTCTTTATTAATATAAAGTATAAATCCACCGATCTTGAATTATATTCTACAGCACAATAACGTTTCTATCTATGAAAAAGGTAGTGTATCCAGACAATCTATATTATATAATAAATAGACTACAATATAAAAAATGATTCATCTTATTTGTCACTTCTAAAAGAAACTTGACTAGCCAAAATTTGTTCGTCAAAAGGCTAACACATTAAGTGAAATCAAAATAAGATCAAAGATGATTTTCTGCTTACTCTTCTAGTGTTAAAATATTTATTTCCGCAACGGTAATCTCATCTCCGAGTTTTTCGTCAGAAAATTTGATTTATCGAATGTAGACACAACCAACTTAAGAAACAATAGCTTTTTTTATTTTCAGATAAAACAATTTGTCAAGCAGTCTAAAAGAACCGAAGAATCCTCTTGGTTTACGTTACTTGTATAGTAACTTACAAGGAAAAAAAGTTGTTATGAAACAAACGTTGACTGTAGCGAGAATGAGAGTTCTATGAAATAAACTTATTTTTATAGATGAGAAAAATATAGAAGCAATAGTAATACTAGGGGAAGAAGAGAGAAGACTGGTTGCAGATCTATGATATTATTCAGTAAGTGTTGTCTTCTAACTGAGAGAATAAGTTTTCTCTCTTTCTACCGTAGTTTTACATTTTTCATTTCAGTTGAATAATCAAAAATAATTGCTAGGAATATATTTTTTTTTATTTGACTCTTCTGTATCAATTAGTATTTGATAAAAAATATGCGGATTATAAATAGAATATCAAATAAACTATTCTGTTCAATGTCGTTCATTCAAAAAAATATTACTCTAGAAAACAGAAACTTAAAAAAAAATTTAAAATAGAAAACTCTGACAGTCATAGTTCTTCTAATATCCAACAAAATTTTCAAACGTTTTAAAAAAAACTTTCAAATTCTATGAATATATATTCATCTTGCAGAATATCTGTGAATTTTATCTGAAAAGTTCGAGGGAGGGATGTTTCCCTTTGTTGTTATTTCTTCATCTTATTCATTACAGATAATTTCTCCTTCGTTAGTTTTTCTTTTCTCTCGAAGACATACATGTGTTTCAACAGATTAGTGACAGGATAAAATAAATTTTTTAAGACATCTTATCTAATCCAAAAGGAAAATAGAAGTGTATGGAAATTTAGTTTGATAAAGAAAAATGCCATGAGAGAAATAGTAAATGAAAAGATGGAAAATAGTGAAATACAAAAAAGCAGGAGTTTAAAAGCTAAAGTTATATAAGACACAATCAAAGCAATAGGTACTCATGGCTTATTCACTTCTTTCTCTCAATTATTTTCATGTCATGATTTTTACAGTTTTTCATTGAGCGGAATAATCAAAAGTACTTTTTATTTCATTCCACTCCAGCAATTACTGTTTGATAAAAAAACGATGACTAGTGAATCAGACAAAGAACGTGTTTTTCTTCAAGGCTGTCTATTTTTAAATGAGCCATTGCACAATAAAAATAAGCAAGTAAGAAATGACGAAGCACTTTTCATGTTCACAATGATCTCTATAACAAAATGCTTCAAGGACAATCACAAGGTCTTGTCCAGGCACTAGAAAATATATATCACGATATTTTTGAAATAGACGTTCTAAAAACTATGTTTTAATCAATCTATTGAATTTGTACACGTTGAAGACGGTTTTCATTGATCATGTACGATCGGAAACACATCATTGCATTTAAAAAATGGCTATGATTCGAAGACTTTCATCATCTTGATGGGGTGGGTGTTGGTTGCTTTTCACTAACCCACACCCTCAAAATTGTTGTGGGGCAAAAACAAACAAATACTGTGATCATATTATTGTTACAGTTGCATTTAATCTTTAGGTATTTGTTGTTTTTTATGCAATGTAATTAATTTGTTCATGATTTCTTTTCGACACTCGAAAAATGAGATTATCCTTATTGATTATTGTGAACTTTTAGTCAAATATATTCATAAAAAAATATTGATATTTCTACAGCAAGTTGTTTTATGACAGTCTATTCTTCAACTGTTGGTGTGAAGTGTACTTCCTAATTGATAAAAGATAAATATCTCGGAGAATATGAAGTTTGAATCAATTTACGTAACAAGAGACTTATTTTTTCTTGAATTCTTTCTTGGATTGAATTAACTTGTGTTTCACTTGAAATCTTCACTTATCAACATAGAAATAGAGAGATGAATAAACAAAGAAGAGAACAATATACAATCTCGTCTTTGCATCACCATAACGTTTTTATTTACATACTCTGCTACCAACACATGGCCACTGACTGTATTAATAAGAACGAAAAAAAAAGTGGGCAATAATAAAAAACACGTTACTGTTTAATTTTTTGTTTGTTTGTTGTCAATGTATTACTTTTGTTGATCACCAATGGTCGTCATATTTGCATACTTTCAGATGAAGCCAAACATGAGCATGCGCACCATGAATCAATGCTTCTATCCAATTTCTTTTTTTTTTCGCTGCACGATTTTATGTTTTATAAGCAACATACACACATTTTTTAACGACAAAGAAAGAGGTTTTTGTCTTTGAAAGATCTTTGAAGATGTGCCAAACTGTGTAGTTCATAAACAAAAAGGATAAAAAAAACGAATGTATGTTGTATTCTTTTCATAGAAAATCTTCGCAGAGTACATATCGAACATTTCTAGTCGAAGGATGGTCAGATCGTCATAAGATCTCTCCTAAAGGCTCTCATTCTGGTGCAGACTAACGTTGTCAAAAATGACAAATAATAATATAAACCTAATTAAAATTTGCAATTTATGTTGTCAGTCGATCTATTTAAGCTATTGGAAAGTGTTCTTCTTTTTGCTTCATATTTGATGGCATTCGTTATTTTATCATCATGAAGAAAACAAAACTGAGATTTTGTTAGACAGCAGTCATATATTCATACATTTATATACAGATCAAGAAATATTATAATGATTCTAATTCATACTATTTGAAAGTTATAACTAATGGAAGAGGAAAAGTGATGTATGATTAAGTCGTTTTTTTTGTTTGTTGAAGAGGAAAGCACATTTTTAAAACTTCAAACTCTGCCATCTACATAATGATCACATGCAGGCTTTCAGTGGAAACCTAATTTTAACATCTTTTACATTTCATTTCTACTCATTATTGATCAAAAAACAAATTCTCAACTTATATGATTCAGCAAATAGTTGAGCATATAAAAAAATTTTCTCTTGCGATTATCAAATAACAAACATGACTCGACAATGTTTTTCGTGGATTATTTCGATGTTTGTTATTCATAGCAACATCATAAACAGTTAAAGAAAAAACATTTCAAAAGGAAGCAGAGACCTGTAAAACGGATCGATTTTGATCATTACTTCACTAGTAAATTCTATACAATAACTTCAATTCAAACCATTCACGCAGCAAACAATGGACAAAGGAAAATCAACAGCAAATGCATTTACAGTTCCAGAAGATGCAGATGGTCGTCAACGTATCAATCTTCAACACATGCAAAATGTTCTTCTAATCTGGTTAGACAACAATATTGACACAAACAATGACGATTGTCAAAATGCAATCACACAACTGCAATGGACTGTCAATGACATCAATATATTTATAGATGTTGATCAATGTCTCAAATTTATCGAAACAATTATCGATAAAAAGGTTTGTATGATCATACCTGGTTACTTTGGACAACATATTGTGCCTCGTGTGCACAATATGTCTCAAGTTGATTCAATATTTGTACTCTGCGGTAGCAAAGAACGCCATGAACAATGGGTCAAAAATTGGCCCAAAATAAAAGGTGTTTTCACAGATATTAAACCCATCTGTGAAGCACTCAAATTGACAGCTCATCAATGTGAGCAAAATGCCATTCCCATGAGTTTTGTGGGATCAAATAAAAATTTGGATCAATTAGATCCTTCTTTTATGTACACACAGATTCTCAAGGAGCTCATATTAATCATCAAATTCGACCAAAAGCACATCCAGGATTATCTGGATTACTGTCGCAATATTTTTACTGGTAATGAAAAAGAAATGATTAATATTAACAGTTTGAAAGATGAATACCACAAGAACACACCAATTTATTGGTACACCTGTGACATGTTTTTGTATCGCATGCTCAATCGTGCATTACGATTGATGGATGGCGATATTATTATACGTATGGGCTTCTTCATCGGTGATTTACATCGAGACATTGAACAGCTACATCAGAAACAACATACTGGTCCAACTGCTGCTGATTCGTCCCCCGTCTATCGAGGGCAAGTTTTATCTACAGAAGATTTTGGAAAAATGATGGAAAACAAAGGTGGTCTTATTTCTTTTAACTGTTTCTTGTCTACCAGTAAAGATCGCAATACATCAATGCGTTTTATTCAACAAACTACAATAAATCAAGATCAAATACGTGTCCTGTTTATTATGGAGATTAATCCTGCTCAATCAACAACACCATTTGCTTCAATTGCCGGTATCAGTGAGTTTGAGGAAGAGGAAGTGTTGTTTTCGATGCATAGCGTGTTTCGTATCCAAGATATTAAATCGACGGATGAAAATAATCTTTTATATGAAGTTAATTTAGTCCTGACTGCTGACAACGATCCAGAATTAAGCAGACTTACTAATTCCATTCGAAAAGAGAGTGATCCAGACCATGAAGAATGGTACCGATTGGGCTCGGTACTAATTAAAATGGGCCAATTTGGCAAAGCTCAAGATATTTATAACGATTTACTTAATGAAACAAAGGATGATAAAGACAAGGCAGATATTTATCATCAATTTGGTTCGATCGAGTATGGTCGAAAAAACTATCAAGAAGCACTGACATTCTATAAAAAATCGCTTGATATTAGGGAAAAGATTCTTCCTCCCAATCATCCCGATTTGGCTAAGTCCTACAACAATATTGGTGTAGTGCATAACACCATGGGTAATTATCCAGAAGCACTCTCTTATTATAAAAAAGTCTTTGAAATTGATCAACAATCACTCTCTCCCGATCATCCTGATTTGGCTAAGTCCTACAACAATATTGGTTTAGTGCATGCCAACATGCGTGATTACCCAAAAGCACTTTCATGTTACGAAAAAGCCCTTGGAATCAAACAGCAATCACTTCCTCACACTCATCCTAGTTTGGCTTCTTCCTGCAGCAACATTGGTATAGTGCATGCCAACATGCGCGATTATCCCAAAGCACTTTTATATCATGAAAAAGCCCTTGAAATTCAAAAACAATCACTTCCTCACAATCATCCTAGTTTGGCTCATTCCTACAACAACATTGGTGTAGTATATAAAATCATGGGCAATTATCCAGAAGCACTTTCTTATTATGAAAAAACGCTTGAAATTCAGCAACAATTACTTCCTCCCAATCATTCTGATTTGGCTATGTCCTACATCAACGTGGGCTTAGTGTATAAAAATATGGAGAATTATTCAAAAGCACTTTATTATTATGAAAAAGATCTTGAAATACAACAACAATTACTTCCTTCCTATCATCCTGATTTAGCTTCTTCCTACAACAACACTGGTTTAGTGCATGAAAAAATGGGTAATTACGAAAAAGCCCGTACATATTTTGAACATGCTATACAAATAGGGCAACAATCATTGCCTACAAATCAATCAACTCTACAACAACGACGAAAGAACCTTGAACGTGTAAAAAACAAATAATAAATTGTATTAATATAAATTTCTTTATGAAAGACAAAAAAAATAACCTATTCAAACAAGAAAATAATTGTTTTAAATGGGCTCGCGCACAGAGAAACTGATCTTATTGCGACACAAATGGATAGTAGCACCCATCGGGCAGGTAAACAATACACATCAGCATTTATGCATTGTGGAAAAAGACCTTCACGATTTATAGTTATCGTGTCTGAACGAGATAGAATATCTTTATGTTGGACGAGAAAGAAAAAAGCCACCTAACAGGTTGTTTAGTATCGCAGATAGAGAGAAACGAAAGACATGTATTTATTTAGTAGGACGAATGATTCTTTCTGATCCAATAGAAAGAATAATTCGTATGTATTGAATAAATAAATGGTTTCTATCGACATAGGTGTGCGTGAATGTTCAGTAGTTTGTTGTTTTAGAATATATAATGTTCTTTACCAATTAAATTCAATCCAAAAATCTGATCTCAAATATACAGTTTTTAGAGTAGTACGTATAACTTCATACTCTTAATCATTACCATCAGTAAACATTTAAATGTAGGATTTTTCTAATTACATTTTCTTCATTTCAAAGTGTAAATTATCAACATCACATTCTTTACTTAAATTGCATACTGTGTCTAATATAAATCGATTTGACAACAAAATTTTAAAAGATATTAATTTAATTTATTTATAAAATTATCAATAACAAATATATTATTATTCAGATCAACAGACAAAGGATATTGAAAAGAAATATGATGAAAATGCGATAAATCGCACAAGAAGAAAAAAAAATTCGTTGCGAGCAAAGAGAAAACAGGACTATACACAGAAAAAAAGAAGAAGAAGCAAATGTATAAAACCATAGAGAAGAGTTTGTGATATTTGAGAGAGAGAGAGAAAAAAAATACAATTGATATAGCATACAATTTGATTTATTTTCTATAGATCTGGATTTAAGCGCAGCCGATATGAAACAAACTGAAGATCGTTTATATGATAAGATAGAAAAAGAAAACAGAGAAGAACGAAAAAAAAAAACAAAATTTTTGGTAAAAAGCATATTAAAAAAACAAAGCGAAC
>CAJNOI010002158.1:0-10413 GCA_905250115.1 Adineta steineri
CACATTCATTCCTTATTTTTTTTTTCGTGAACATTTAACATCTTGTTGTGTATATAAGTTATATAAAGAAACGAGGCAAAGTAACAACAAATATATGTATGCATCTAGATATAGAATTATTCTTGTTTTCATTTGATAGACAAGAACACAAGGTTATTTATATTTAAAATGCAATAACAAAAAAATATTATAATTTGATGATATAACAGATTTTATTTCGAAAATATTTATGCATTTTTTTATGAATATGAGAGAAATATTTGAAAAAAAGGATATTACAGTAGTATACAACAATGTTAAATTACGAGCAGTAACTTTCTAATGTATTAAAATAAAAAACGATAAGACTGACAGATTTATTATTTTGCTTGTAAACATCCATTGACTTTGGGTTTTAAAAATATTTATAAAATACATACACATAACATTATTTCATGTACTGACTATTCAATGAATTTAGTAATAGAATAATCAATTCTAAAATTTGATGATACTAAACATAAACAATAGAAAGATTGTTTTCTTATCTCTAGTTTGAATGTTTCAATAAGAAATATTTTTTCTTTAATGTTTATTTCGAATTTTTGTCGTGATATAATTACATTTTATTAAAATAATTTATTGATAATAATCATAATATTTTTGTATGAGAAAAATATTGTTTACAACATTTACTAATAAGCGCTAAACGATGTACTTTGATATAATTGATTCGTGTTGTATTTTTTGTAAACGTTTTTGTCACGCTTTCTATACCATAATGATCGACACGTAGAAAAATATTATTTTTCAAGAATGTTTTTTTTTAAAAGTAAGATGAGGATATTCAATGATTAATAAATATTGATTATCATTGAACGAATTTTTTCTTTATATTGCAAAGTTAATCTTTTCAATAATGGAAACTATTAAGTAATTTGAAGTAAAAATTCATGGTTAAAAGATCGTTCATCAAATAATGATATATATTGAGTATCTTCATTTGACAGTAAATGAATTTGATTTGCAACATCAATAAATGATCAAATATCTTAGAGCTTTATTAATAAATCTTTTTTTTTGTCGTAAAATAATCAGTTGTTCAAGAAAAATTAAATCTAATACATCTCAATATAAAGTGTTTGAAACTGATTGAAACGATCATGAAATAAAGAAAAACAATCAGTAAAATTAAATAGATGAACATGTACTAGTTGAATGTGAACTGTGCAAGCAAATTTACGTTGTAAAGTTTAAAAATTATAGATTAGAGAATACAATAACTATATATGTAATCACATCGTTCGCAAAAGTTGATTTGTTATTTTCATTAATATGAACAGTAAGTGATAAAATTGGATTTTCATATATATCAGTTAAAATAGTGTTGCCCAAATATAAAGACAAAAGTCTTAAGACATAAACTAATCATTTTCAAATTTTGATCATATAAGGATCGATTTCTGTAATCTTACAAAATATAAATTAGAAGTAAAATAATTCGTTACGAATAAAATATTTTATCATTTACTAAACTATGATAATATAGGTTTTATCGATTTCTTGAGGGTGGGTGTCGGTGTGGGTGAGGATGCGGGTGTGGATGTCAGTGTGGGTGAGGATGCGGGTGTGGATGTCAGTGTGGGTGAGACTGCGGTTATTCTAATGTTTCAACACCCACACTCACACTTTGGCGAGCAAGTGTCCTAGTGAGCAACTGTCAATACGAGCAACTGTTCTAAGCCCGCCATAATAACTGTTAGCCTGTAGTTAATGAATTTGCTGTTGAAGATCATGAATAACAAAGTCCATATTAGCAATGCTATTGCCTTCTATAGAACGAAGAGCATAATTGAGCATTGAATAGATAAATAATGGGTAAGTATACCACCAAATATCTGATCAAGCATGATATCCTTTTTCAAATCGATCAATATTGACTGGTGATCCGGAGTTATTCTGTCGACAGTAAGGAGTAAATTGTTTGACGTCCTGTTTATCATGTCCTATATCAAGGAGGATTTCCTTGAATATCTGAGTGAACATAATTGTTGGCTCTAACTGATTTAAACTATCAATTGAGGTCATGTCATTTACTTCGACAAAACTTACAGCAATCGTGTATTGATTGTATTACTTGACACTCAGTTGTAATGCTTGGTATAAGTTATCAATGAGGGTGTGAATGTGAGTGGGTTTCGGTCTGCGGTTATAATTAGTATTATACACGCATCCACCTCACGCAAACCCACACCCGAAAATAGTATGAAATTGACTTGTTTTTTATAACATTTATTTATTGATTAAATATGAAGTGATAAGACAATAAGCAATACATTAAAAATTCTCTTTAAAAGTCATGATTTAGTGTTCCTTCGATATGTATGATTGGCTGAGAAGGAACTACTCGTGTTGATGGTGGATAAGGAGCGATTTCCATCGATCTCAGAATTTTTTGACACATACGCCATCCACGCCAGACAATAAAATTAAGAGCCACCGTCAATCCACCATACAATCCAAGCACAGTGGTGATTATGTAGAGTATTGTGTTGTGATCAATATATTTGTATGAACATGAATTCGGAGCACACGATGCGAAGTAGCTTGAATAATTACTTTTAATTCCCCAATCTTCCACGAATAAGCTATCAACGAGGTTACTTATGGGGGTATTGGAAGGATAAATACTAGGTATTGAAGCACTGAGCGGTCTGGCAATCCAAATAGTAGTAGTGCGTGTCGATGCAATACTTGCCAAATTGAAAATACAGTTTGGATCAAAGAAACATTCTAGAGTAGATAGACGAATACCATCAATTGGTAAACAACCTGCCACCACTCCAGGTAGTACTGTTGTATTATAATTGGCATCGATATACAATGGTCGTGAGAAGCGGCTTAGTGATGTAATGCATGAATAATTAGTTCCAAATGAAACACGTGGGACAGTGGCAACAACGTAGTTGTCTGCCGCAGTTGTGAAAGCTAATTGCCAATTTGTTTCAGGTACAACCAGCAGCTGATTCGCGCGAAATATTTCATAAATGAACGATTGAATACGGCGAAATTTATTTGGTGTTTGAACAATAAATGTGGCTGTAAGCGAATCAATTTGTGCTTGAAATGAACTGAATGACATTGCTTCTATAGTAACTAATTTATTGCTAAGAAATTCACTTGCATCATTGTCGATAGATTGTTGTGCTAATGAACATAATGATGCAAGAACACGAAACTGTATGCTAAGAAGTTGAAGATCGCGAAAATTGCTCACAGCATCTATTCCCCAGAGAAAACTCCACCATTGTTCTACGACGAAATCGCTAGAACATACTTGATGCAAACGAGGTGAAATCGAGAGAAATACATCGTATTGAATAGAAGCCTCTGAACATAAACATGAGAGACTTGACTTCTGTTGATCTTGTAGGTGAGAAAATGTTGTCTGAGACGGTGAGAGAACTGTGATAGTGCGTGTTTGTTGAGTAAAAGTTGTGAAGAAAATGATAATACCGAAAGCTAGAGACAATAAAATGATGTAGAGTCGACTAGGTTTTTTCGTGTCGATATCATGGTCCACTGGTACATGTTTTTTGAAAACATCTATGTTCAACAACGTATTCCATGCATGGACTAATAGTAAGCACTGCTGATTGTCGCGCTCAGTTGTTTGTGGATCTAGAATGATGAAAGAAGTTGATTATTCATCTAAACAATACTGCTTTCCAGAGTGCGATAAATTTGTGTATCGAAGAAGGCAATACTCGCACGAATTCCTTTTTTATCTGTTTGATCATTTTAGATTCTTGTTGAATGTAAATGTGAAATCTTAGGCTAGATGATTAACTTGCTGTACTATTTTCTTGCACAATTAAAACGCTAGTTATATATCACATTGTTTCTAAAAACTACAATCATCAAGTGATTGCATCGAGATCGTAGAAGTGTCGTGAAACTAAAACAGCTTTTTCCTGAGTTGATAATCGGGCAACATTTTGTTAATACTTTCAAGTAAACTGAAGTCAAAGGAGATGCAAGTTAGCCATTCGAAATCAGAGATGTTCTAGGTATGCAAATATACTATATTTACCCATGGGTGTCGTTAGTCGGCTAAGGGTAGGGGCTCGTCAGTTTTGTATGAACAAAAATCGATTATATCGTCGTTATTCATCCCTCTATCTGTTCTGCATACATACTGCTGGTAAACATGAACAGAATATGCTGTATTCAATTTATCCTACTTATAGCGACTCTCAAACTCATAAGTTTTGGAAGTGAGCAGAATGATCATGCACTAATCCTTAGGAAGGATTTCAGAGCTAGGAGCACGCATAAACTTTCTCTGGTCATCTAGAAATTGTGAAACCAGTCACAAATGTTAGCTATTGATTACATCGAAATTTAAAACAACTGATCTTGATTACTAAATTATATAATAGAAGCCTCGTTCATATTTTCTTATTCGGGAGGTGTCGCGACTTCCACAATTCCTCAGTTCCAATAGCCCTGCATTTTCTGTCATCTACTATTTCACAAACGAAGATCTTCTGTTGTAAAATCGAAGAAATACTTCTATCTATTCAACAATCGCAGAGATAGCTCATTTTCAAGATAATATATTTGTATCCACTACACAGATATGGATTAATGCTAAATATGTGAAATAATGGAAGTTGGAAACTACTATAATTCTACGAATAAGAGTCTAGAAAAAACATCTGTTTCGCTTCTGATACAATGAGATACAGGGTGAAGTACATAGATAATAAATTTATGAACTTACCCAATCTATCGACGCCTTTACAACGATGAAAAATACCCACAATCAGTTTTACACACAGTGGCAAAATCAGCTTAAGTGCAACACTGAGTCCACCCAACAAACCAATGAGAACTGTAATAGCAGCAACAAGAGCATATCGTTGATCGTATGTGTATGTGCAGCTATCAGGGTTGCAGATTGTATAGTAGGTGCTGTAATTATCGGATAATGTCCAGTTTTCGATAAACATGTTCGATACTAGTGGTTCAAATGTGGAATTAGGCAAAAATCGACTAGGCAAATCTGGGTTAAGTGCTGTAGTATTGGCTCCACGTGGATCGATTGGCGCCTCCTTTCCATTGAGATCAAATGAGCGCCAATTGAGCAGAAATTGAATACATGATTGGTTGAAGACACAGTCAAGCGTTGAGAGTAGTAACGAGTCTATGGATGTACAACCCACAAAAATACCTGGAATAGTGATGTTTGGTTGTGCGTTGACACTATGGCATGAGCTTGCACCGCAATAGAACCCTAGCGGTCGAGTGCATTTGCTGGATATGGCACATGAGCAGATAGATCCCAAAGGATATATGTTTGTTAGACGCAATCGAATAGTTGAAGGATTGGATCCGATGATTATAATATCTTCAACGCCTGTGGGATTGTAGAATTGATTATCTCGAATTGCCGTGCTTACTTGAGAAAACAGAATCAGAAAAGAATTTTGTGTCTCTTGTTGAAACTGTAGTGCTAGTTCGGTCGTCTTCTTTTCGAATACTACATGTGACATCGGATATATACTTACCAGTTTTGTAGCGCTGAAGACAGCTGCGGCATTGATAACAGTTGTTTTGGCTGTTTCACATAGCGTTTGTATCAGATAAAATAGACTAGAACCGGCACCTCCGCGAAAATCGCCGGCATAAAAAGTGAAAGTGTTTGTCGTATTCACTGATGCCTGTGTTTGAAAATAGAGTAACCAGCGATCATCTCGGACAAAATCACTTGAGCAAAGCTGATGAAAATGAGGCGTAACAGTCATTATCTCGTTATAAGTCACAGAGAGACCAGTGCACGGACATACGAGTGTCGATGAATATTGAGAGTACAGTTTTTCGAAGGTATCCAAGGAAGGCTGTTGTATAGTGACACTTATTGTCGTTACACTCAACATTGAATAACTGAAGAAAATGAATGCACCCGTAAATGTCAGAAAAATATAGAGGCGCGTTGTTTGAATTCCCAGGTTCACAGTAGAAAAGGAAGTTTCGAACATATTAAATGTGCTGATTAAATGACGAATTCGATGAACGAAGTTCACAAGGCGTTCTCTGATGCTTGGCACTGAAACAATTCAAATAATCATCATTTATTGTCATTTATAAAAAAAAATCAATATCTGAACAAACAACAACTCATCTTTCAAACAATTCAACACTCAGTTTCTTGTTTAGAAATACCGTAAATCAAATAAATTCTGATTATGATTTCGTGAAAATGAAACAAATCAGGAAAAGTAAAAAAGTCGCCTACCTGCAGGATCACTGTCTATTGTATGAATTGTATCACCTCGGCATTTACCTAGTAAACGACGAAAGAATTGTACGAGAAGAGGAACAAGAATACCGAGTATTGTTGCAAGACCTCCGATAAGACTGGCCAGGATCGTCATTGTATAAAGAAAATTACCACGTTCTGTATAGGTGTAGGAGCATGCTTCCGGACGACATGCATCGTAGTAACTCGTGAAATTACTCGAA
The DNA here is from genome assembly GCA_905250115.1 of Adineta steineri. Taxonomy (NCBI): domain Eukaryota; kingdom Metazoa; phylum Rotifera; class Eurotatoria; order Adinetida; family Adinetidae; genus Adineta; species Adineta steineri. The sequence continues at coordinate 6,508 of CAJNOI010002158.1, forward strand.
TTTCCCCATGTTTCAATAAAAAGCTGGTCGAACATAGTATTAACGGTTGTATTGACTCTAAAGCGAGATGGAACAGTCGCATTGAGTGGGGCAATTGCTTGCGAGATACCAATGAGATTGAGACATGAACGATTGTAAAAACACTCCAGTGTCGACTGAAGCATTGAATCATGAGGTAGGCATCCAACCAACATACCTGGCACGATAAACATAGGTGGTGGCGAAGGCACATACAAGGCAGCTACATTCTGTGGAGGACGAATGGAGTAGTTGTAGAAACCAGCTTGAAAAGTGCAGTTTGACATCAACGTACAATCGCAAGCCGTATTATTTAGATGCGAAGCGTTGCTGACTTTATAATCTCCAACAAAATATTGCCCGTGTTGAATGTAGTAGCTCGATACTAATGGATTCTGGATGAGGTATCTGTTAGTATTCAAAGCTGACATAATTCCACTATTGAAAATAACCAGGGACACCAACTGATCGATGTATTTCACATTCGCTACAGTTGTAGTTTGCATTTGTTCGACTAGTGCTATAATCTGAACCTCGAGCACTTGACGTGATACAACTTGATTAGTAACCATTTGTTGTGTAAGAAATTGATTGATATCATTACTAACAGTCGATGCTGCAATTTGACACAACAATGTCAAAATCTGAAACTGGGACATAGCCAGCAGACGAAAATCTAGTGCTGAGAATCGAGACATATTTATGTTGAATAGTGTTGAAATGAATTGCTGAGAGATAAATTGGCTCGAACACACTTGATGATAACGTGGATCGAATAACATAAATTGATCATAGCGAATACTGGTTTGTGAACAAGGACAAACGAGAGAATTCACGTATTCACCGCTCAGATATTCAAATTGATCGATCGAAGGTGATGTGACAGTTCCGACATGTGTTTGCATGCTCAACGTAGCAAACAAGGTGATAATGACAACTGAGATATTTAGGAGAATAATAAATAATCGAGTTGCTAACAATTGATCATCGATTGTCAAAGAGTTGTCAATTTCAAAAAAGTTAAGCCTCACCAGCCATATATAGAGACGCTTGCAAATCATCATGGTGAAACTCAATACTACAATTATTCTTTAAAAACCCACCCACTTTATATACGAAATACGAAGTAAAATATTAAAAAAAACATTTTTCATTATTTACGAGCTTTTGATACTAGTCTTGCATCATCATCAGTTAAGAAAAGATGAGTGGGTGTAGATCTGAACGTGAGTTTATAGCTTTTCTTAGCCCACATCCATATTGGATACTCAAAATCTCAGCTAAACCCAACAGTTAACACCCAGACTGTAACTGAATACTCACGCACTGAGTTAAATCCTGACACAATATTCAACATCCAAACTCTAACGCAATACTCAAACTCTCAGTCAAACCTAATCTCATGACCTTATCCTCACCCAAAGTTTTGAATAGTTGTGGGTTTGGTGCATACCTAATCATTGAAGTAAATATTACAACAGATGCGCAAATATCGTGTGGGAACTACACACTATGGGAGAATCTATACTACTTTCGTTGAGTCAGAATTAGTTTTTCTGTGTTGATACAAACACTTACCTTGGAGACAACAAGAAACAAGAAAACTAATGTAACACAATTTGCGAGGAAAGTGATGTTTAAATGTAGTGTTATTACCTGTAGTTACCTTTTTTGTTTCTATATTACACTAACACAAATTCTCGGGCAGAACTCAACAGTATATACTTGGGAGAAAGAGAGGGAAATTCATTTGCTACTGCAGACGGTGTATTTTCTATAGAGAATTGCATTTTGATGAGTAATACATTTGAAAAATGTAGTGAGAGTCAGTAGCAACGGGAGAGAAAATAAATTGACAGAAACTACTGAGTTAAGAGAAAAAAAATAAGGAATATAATGCAGCAGAACACAAACTGTTTTATCCTTCGTATTGACAGACTTTTATGTTCATATTAATTGTATTCAAAGATAACAATGATATCCTAACTATCTCAATTTAACATGTTTTTTTTGTTAGTCTTTCCTGATGAACGTTGTTTGACGTTTGTTTTAATCAGAAAATGTTATTCCATTTTTTCTTTTCTTTTTTTTAGCGTTATTTTTTAACTTTTAATAATACCATATGGTTTGCTCTGATGAGCGAGAGAAATGGAATTCAACTGGTTACCGACAACCTTCTCAAACAATTTACTTCCTTTTGAATTAATCTTTCATAGTAGCTACGTAGATGTTTGTTTATATAGAAGTAGTGGATGCATTCTTACCGTCATAACAATAAAAACTAGATAGATGATATTAACTGAAATCTGAATGTAAATCACAAAAACATTTTTAGTCAAATCAATGAAATTGCCTTTGTTTTAGATCATTGAAAGTATTTATTTTCTACAGTATATCCTTCATGTTATGTGATTTTGTTCAACACATTTTGTCGTAAGGGTACGCCTCAGATATTACGCTTTAACTATTACTGAAGAAAAAGAAAAAAAAGATTTTCTTCACTTTCTCTTAAGTTATAAAGGTATGTATGAGTTTAGTCGAAAATAAAAATGTCGAAAGGCAAAATATCGAGAAAAAAATGTCGAAAAGCCAAATGTCGAAAGGAAAAATGTCGAAAAGGTTAAAAACGACAGGAGTAAGACCTTAGCAGTGTCATTGTTATCAGAAATAAACAATAGGTAAAAGTATGTTTTTGATCATTTTATTCAAACAAGGGTGTGAGTGTGGGTGTGGGTGAGGTTTTGGGTGTGGGTGAGGTTCTGGGTGTGCCTGTGGGTGTGGGTGAGGTTCTGAGTGTGGGTGTCGGTGAGGGTGTGAGTGTGAGTGTGAGTGTGCGTGTGCGTGTGGGTGTGGATGTGGTGGGTGTGGGCGTGGGTGTGTGGGTGAATATAGGAGTGGGTGTGGGTGTCGGTGGGTGGTCAGGTATAGGGGTAAGTGCGCGTGAGTTGGTATAGGCGTGGGTAGGTAGGTATAGAGGCGGGTATGGGTGGAAGGGTGTGAGTGGGTGTAGGTGGGTAAGTATAGAGTTGAGTGGGAGAGCGAGTCGATGTGGTTTGATGGGTGGGTTGGGTGAGGATTTAAGGCAATTGCGTTTATTCTTTACTCCACGCCCAACCACCCACACTATTTGATCGATCAGATGATCTAAAATAAAATAAATTTTTTTTTAAATATTGATATTGACTTACATAATATGAAAATTATTTAAAATAGAAATTTATCGTTCGTTGGGACGATTAGTTTATCTAAAATAGATATATAAAAATAATTATTTTAAAATAAAGCTTACTGTTCATTTGGGCGATTGCATGATCTAGAAAAAAAGGAAATATAATAATTATGATAAATAAAAGTTCAATGTCCATTTGGGCGATCGAATGATGGAAAGAAGATAAAAAATATTTAGTTTAAATAAAAAGGTACTGTTCATTGAAACGATCAGATAGCCTAAAAACAGAAAAAAAATATTCGAAATAAAAACTTACTGTTAATAGGAACGATTAGATGGTTGCAATAAAAAAATAATTCGTAGAAATAAAAGTTTTTTTTATCTCATTAAATTCAGAAATGCAACGTTTTTCTAAAATCAAAGTTGATTTTCGAGTTTCATTAACAATCACTTTTGATTTTCTACTTTTAAGAAAATGAATCTTCTCGAAAATTAAATTTGGTTTCTATAAATTGGAAAATCAAACATTTTCGAATTTATAGAAATTCAATGAATAAATCATAGGCGTATAAAATGCTTGAGCTTATTTAAAATTGATTTTCCAAAAAATAGAAATTAAAAAACATTTACAGTGTTTCAAGTGAAGAAATAGCAAAAATTTTATATGGCGAAATGCAGAACGAAGATTTATTTCAAGAAATTATCGATCAAACAAAATC
>CAJNOI010002159.1:0-10410 GCA_905250115.1 Adineta steineri
AGAATTAAGCGACGAAGATAAACAAACAGAAGTAATCGAGATGTTGAGTTTGAATTTGAATTAGTATTATTCTATTTTACTGTAATGAAATAAGTGTCTTACATAATCATAGGTAATTGAAAGTATTTTTTATAAGAATTAAAGTAGTTAGACAATCAAATAAATAATCATAATCAAGTGACTTTTTTGTTACAATCATTTTTATTTATTAACTATGTTGCCTATATTCCTTCTGTAACTAGATAAAAAGAATCAATTTGTACACAATTATTTCGATATAACAAAGACAATTTACAAATAATATTAAAGTCTTAAAACAGTCGATCAAAGATGATATCAACTGCCTTACATTTATATATAACAGCAAGAGAAATAGTAAAAAAAATGTCATGTAGCTCCTAAGCGTAATTGGCAGGGCCTGCTATGATGATAAATTATAGCACTAGCTGACTGAAAGGATTTTTTCCAGTAAAAATGGTCTCAAAATTAATAGATGACATGTCGAATGGGGGAGCCAGTACGGTTTTTGATCGAAATCGTATTCATTCTCTAGAAATAGCCCATCTTGAAGCTGTGTGTGTGGGTATACGGTTCATCTCATTAAGTACACCCACAAGTTACCGTGATAGATTCGTCAAAATAATAGCAATAGAAAAATAATTATTTCAAATGTTTTATATTAGAAGGAAAAAAAGACTTGAATCAGTTAGAATTATTTTTATTACTGATTAAAAAGAAAAATATTAATAATCAAGGTAATTGTATTAGTCAAGCATTTTAATTAATCGGTGGATATGAAAATAATTTAATAAATAAAATGAAAATTATCATTTGTTTAGTTCAATTAATAATTAATAATTTATGAATATTTCATCCTTTTTTCACAAATTTAGATTTTATTTTTGAGAAACTTAACAAAAACTAAAGTTTATCATTTATTTATTTGAAACTACTGATTGATATGATTTCTATAATATTTAAGTTTCTATTCATTTTTATCATAACTAGTTATAATAATTAGAAACATTTATTACTATATTTTTCTCAGTTTTGAAAATAAAAAAGGTAAAATTAATAAATATATATATTTAAGAATAAAAAATGGAGAATTTAACAAAGAAATTTCTATTTGTCATTGTTCGATATAATCACTGATAAACAATAATTAATCTTTTATCAATTAAAATACTTTTATTATTGTTGTACAAATAATATTAGAAATAAACACAATTTTTGGATAGTTATCAACACATCTATATTTATTTTTCTTATTAAAAAGTAAATTGTTTATTGAATAGAAATATTTCAAATCTAATTCATAATAATATCGATTAACTTTTTTTTTCGACATTGTCGTGTAGTTGCATTAAGACATTTATTATTACACCAAATTTCTGATTTAAGACAGATTAGACCTCAAATACATTTTTGTATTGATGAATTAAAACATTTGTTACCACGTTAACTTTTTTCTTTATGACAAACAAACCCCGAATTACATTTTGAACCACATCGATTTTCACCTGATGAACATGTTAGAGTTGTATTCGTTGTCTGATTCATCGATAGATGAACAAGATTAAATAAAACAAATGTTGTTACTATAAGAAGACGAGTCATCGTTGTATTTCGATTTTATATATTGACAATAAACGATCTAAATAAATATATAATCATTGTCTCTAGTAATCACGATAATTTATATATATTTTATTCTATAATAGATGAATATATTCATTAATAATTTCGAGAAAAAAATGAAAGATACTCAAATAGTCTAACTTATCAACATTAATCGATATAAATATTAACAGTAATATCATTCTAGTTATATGAATACCAGATATAATATAACATTATATGTATAGAAGGTTAAAATAATCGTATTGACAGAATAAAAGAAGATCGAAAGAGAGAATGACCGTGACCATGATGAATATATATATATCCTTTATATTTCTATAGGTGAGAGACAAAGTTTTGATCTTTGCTTCATTATTCGAAGCACAGGTGAATAGAATGAGAGTGAGTATCTCGTATTTATTCATGCATAACTTTATTTACAACATTGTCATTACAGTGCAAAGAAGAATACTTTTGTTAAAAATAAAGTGAAAATTCTTACTAATTAATGTTGTTATAGAGACTCTCGCATATTAATTGAGCTGTATCAACTTGTAATAATCCATTTTAACATCTTTGCTAAATTTGCCGAGTTGAATATCATTCTTGCTTGTTGATTCCTTTTCAAAAATTATTGTGTAAAAAAAATGTCAAAAGATTTTAATGTTATATATCTCTTTGTTATATCCATTCATAATTAGAAGAATACTCTTCAATTATTAATTTCTGGTCCGTGTATATAATTCTGTGCTGAAATCGTCGCGCAGATTTTAAACACACTAAAATATATAGTATATCTAATAACATTCTCTTCAGTTATTGTATAATTTATATATTACTGAAGTAAATTATTAAAGAATCCTTCTTTTGAAATAATACAATAATGATAATCTTGATTTAAACTAGAACTGTGAGCATATCGAGGGACAAATAACTTGAAAAATAGTTTGTGTATTTATACATTTGTTCCGTAAATCTATCAGATTCATTTTAATTAAAGAACTAGGATGTATAAAAACATAAATTGATCCATCCTTAAATTTTTCATAAGATGCATATATGAAAGGTTGTAGAACGTAACTATCAATCCATTTCATAAGTCTCATTCAATGTCTTTCAACGCACAAGCTCACGCTGCATTTTTCCTCGTTTTTTGCTGTAACAATGAGATTGTATTTGCATTCGAAATTATCATAAAAATATATACCTCCATATGAATCATCCTTTTGAAATTTTTGTGAATGTGATTCACACAATTAAGTGGGAATATTTTTCACGGAAAGTTTGCGTATTATTATTTTTAACAAGAATATTTACTTTACCTATTTTAGATGAATAGAAAAAAAAATCATCAATGACACATCGAAGGTTGTGTACATACATCAACTTTCTCGGATAAAAAAAAACCAATTTTCTTGCACTTCATTGATCAATTATACTATGTCAACAACATCTTTCATCACTGGAAGAAAATAACGATTAATAAAATGAAATTAATGGATCTCTAATGAAAAAACAAAGAACTGTCTGTTAAACAAACTGTATTAAGTTCAAACATAATAATAAACACTCAAAATAGTTATTAAACTTCACTACTGTAAAAAAAACACAAATTTTCTCAAAGTAATCAGACGAATATTTGCTACAAAATTAAAAACAAGGCTATGATGTACTACGTACAAAAGAACCCCTACGGTTAACTATGTATTTCGTTTTTCTTTCATTCTGTTTCGCAATACCTGTCCATTACGTCATCTTGGTTTCCTCCATCGCTGTACACATCGTCTATGATGCAATGATTCATGGTATTTCTCCAATATTTCAGTTGTTTGTCATATTTGACATATAAATAGCGTTGTCGATTCTCTCTGAGACAGACTGATTAAACTGAAAAATGACTTCTATGGTATAAAATATTGAAATTTAATTGATAAATATCTAATTTTTTCTTAATAGACAGGTCCAGAATTTACCGAATTTCGTGAATTATTTGCTAAGGCACGTTCAGTGTTGGTTTTAACAGGTGCAGGAATATCTGCTGAATCTGGTGTTCCAACATTTCGAGGAAGTGGTGGTTTTTGGCGAACATATCAAGCTACAGTTTGTTTTCAGTTTTATTTTAAAACAATTTATTCTATGCAAAAATTTGAATTATTAGGATTTGGCTACGCCAGAAGCTTTTAAACGATCACCATCACTTGTTTGGGAATTCTATCAGTATAGACGAGAACTTATGCGAACTAAAGAACCCAATAAGGTTTTTAGATTAGAAATATAATCATATGTGAAATAGATTTCATTTTAGGGTCATTTTGCATTGGCCGAAGCTGAAAAACGTTTTGAAAGCGAAGGAAAACGATTTGTTCTCGTTACTCAGAATATTGATGGTCAGTTACTTTTAGAGTAATAGTATAATACGGATTTCTTTTTTAATTAGGACTCCATCGACAAGCAGGTTCTCAAAATTTGATTGAAATGCATGGTAAATTAATATTTAAGTAATTGATTTTTGTTTTCATGAAAGTAACTTTCAATAGGTCGTCTTTTTACAACTCGATGTACCTCATGTGGTTTTACGGAAGATAATTATGATAGTCCGATTTGTGAAGCTTTACGAAATCGAGGGTATGTATATATATATATATTTATCATAATTTTATTATATTAACTGCTGATTACTACACAATATATTAGATCACCAGATCAGGCTGGTGCTGAAATTCCAATAAAAGATCTTCCTAGTTGTCGTCAATGTCAATCTCTTGTTCGTCCTAATGTTGTTTGGTTTGGTGAAGCACTTGATCGTGATATTGTAAAAAAAATCGATGAAGAAATCGCAAAATGTGATCTTTTCTTAGTTGTATGTTTGTTTTTCTTTCTTTTTGACTTATCTCTATAAGATTAATTCAAGATTGGAACATCAGCTGTTGTTTATCCTGCTGCGGCATATGCTTCATGGATTGCAAGACGTGGCGTTCCCGTAGCTGAAATCAATATTGAATCAACTCCATCTACATCTGTTTCAACGTGAGTTCTTTTTTTTTAAATTCTGCCGTATTTTAAATGTCTCTTTGTAGGTTTCATTTCGAAGGTCCTTCTGGTGAATTACTTCCGATTTTGTTAGCACCGACTACAGATGATAAATCACATAAAGATTCTTGAATGTATCAGTTAATATTTTTTCTTATAAAATAATAAAAGACACAAAAAATAACGTTATTATTCATTTCATGCAATATTATTCAGGATTTGTTATGTAACGAACTGATCAAACTAGAGACATTCGTTTATCACTTGTATTAAACTTTACATTAATAGTGAGTGTGGGTAACTTCTCTCTTAAAGTCGTCGACGCATTACAAGATCCTATCATATTTTAAAAAGATCTCTCTTAGACAAACGAATCAAAACAATTTTTTTTGTAATAAAAATGTGCGTAAGACTAGGCTGGTGAGATTTGTATTCTATATGACTACATGCTTGGGAAAAAGTTTTTCACCTTCGTTGTCTCTATACTATCATACGTTGCATCAAATTTATTACCGAATAAAGATATAACATAAAAGATTTAAGTCGTATTTTTACTTGGTCATAAATTTAATTGAAAGTATGATACTATAGAAACAATGAGGAGGAAAGACTTTTATCCAAAGTTATAAATAACTCAAAATAAGAAAATTAGGGTGTGAGTGAGAAACAAACGCACGCGCACACCCTCAGATTTCATTATCGTCCTTCTTAGCAAACAGAAGAACACAATCTGGTTCACAATTACATCATAAATTAACATTTAATAGGAATTTCATTGCAATTTTTCGATTAATTTCAACAAACAATATATTAAAAGTATACACAACTTATGATTTTTATCATCGAAGAATAGACGATATTGTAATTGTTACAACATGTCGAAGAATCTGTGCAAACTATCTAAAATAAAGGTTATATTAGCCCTTTGATTTCCATCGAAATATTTCATAGAAAAAGTCGGAAGTGAAAGAATTAAAACAATGATTATAAAAACGCATTTGATAACTCCCCTGTATTAATAGTATATCTTAGAGTTTTTTTCTGATAAAAATAATATTTAACATGTATATTTATTTAGTTCTTTCAAGTATATCATGCCATTGTTTCAATACAGTTTTTATTAAATTTTTGTTATATGTTCTCATATTTTGACTAACTTGATCCAGATTTGTATTAATTAATTTTTTGACAAGATCATCCATAGAATTGTAATAGATAATATGCGGCCACTGATAAAAATCTGAAAATTGTAACCAATATCGAATTGCATTTCGATCAAATTCATTGTTTGGATCAGGAATATTAGAATTTAAAACACCTGATATAATTGAAGAATTTTTAGGTTGATGAAATACTCGATCCCAAGTTCGCTCTTCAACAACATGATAATTATAATGCCATTCAGTTAAAAGATCAATTGATGGAAAAAATAATGGAATATTCATTCTATATTGTTCAAATAAACTCATTAAAGATACTTGATATGGAACATAAATTATTCCAGGATGTTCACTAAGTTGTTCATATGAATAAGTTTTATATACATCTCGTAAATGTTGTACTTCTATTGATATATTCAAACTTCTGGACGAATTTATTAAATCTGATCGAAATGAAGCGTGAACGATTTTGTTATGTATCGGTGCAATAAGAAAAGGTTTTCCTTCTACTCTTGAATATGTCGCATTTGTATAAGCACATATTGATGGTAAAACAATGGCTTTTATTCCAGTAAAATATCGAATATATTCAGCATCATATAAATTATTTCCAGCTATGATATTTCTAAAAAAATAAAATAAATTCATTTCAAATAAATACTTTTTATAATTTACGTATTCATATTTAACTTTATAGTCATCGACTACTATGATCATAATATGTTTTGAAAAAACTACTTCAAATGAATATTCTTTTTTTACTCATTTTCATGAACTTTGTTTGCTTATTTTAATAATCTTATGAAATATATTGATTATATAAATATTTACCGAGGATTCGAAGCAATAATTTTAAGATTATTATTCAGATCTATCCATTGTTGTTTTTTATGTCTTCCTAATTCATATCGAGTTGAAGCAATGACAATTATTGTTCGATTAAACGGCATAAATAATTCACACATTCCTGCAGGATGAAAACACATAAAAATATCGACTCTGTTCATTTCTGAATCATTTTTATAAACTTTATAAAATTGTTTTCGTTCATCAATACTAGGAGACATTCCATTTGCTCGATTTAATATTTTCAAATCTTTTGCACATGAATTAGTAGATTTACAAGCACCTGATAAACTTTTGTCTATAAATTCAATATTAAATGTTCTAAGTTGATGTTTAATATCATTTATTGGACTAGAATTAAATAATATATATTTAATAGAAATAATCTTAAATGGGAAAACTTTCTCATACCTTATATGAAAATCATTACTCCAAATAACAAATCTACGATTCATCGGTTCAACATCTCTTCCTGCTTTTAATGAAATATTTATAAATAATAGAAGAGCTACACCACAACCAAACATAACAATTTTTTTGTAAAACATCATCACGAATCGATTAGATCGAATCCAACTCATTTTTTCGTAATAGAGTTATAAATCTAAAAGAATTTTAAGAATAAATTCATTCATTTCTATTAGAAATAAAGTAAACCACCTGCTGTAATAAAAGACCCCCTGGTCTACTATTATATTTTGTAGTACAAACTTTTAAAGGGGTCTTTTATTACAGCAGAGGGTTTAAATAAAGAAGATCAATTGAAATCAGAATGAACTAACATATCTTACAAAATAAGCAATTGATTTCTTTTCTTTATCACAATCGCATTACTAAATAGATGGAAAAAGAAAAAGACAAATCAGCTTTGAACCCACAAATGAATGAGTCATCTATTATTCTAACTGGATATCTCAAAGTCACTTTTTTAACATATTCATATTGACTAGTCAATGACTTATTTAATCGCAATTTAAGAAATATAATCCATATCTAATTTCGGTTATGTATTTGATTCATACGAAAGATATTATTCTATCGAAAGCTTTTAATCTTATGAATTCTGTATGTCATTCATCTAGATAAAATAAAGAACGCAAACGAAATATTTTTCGTTCTGTAGCCTTCTTACACGACGTACATCAATTATACCATATCTTTTCAAATTCGATTTTTACATCATATGTCATTCTTTTAAAAACAGATAATTAGTTCTCTCATCTTTTCTTATGTTTAGAAATAATAATATTATAAGACTTTAGATATAGTTGATTATGAATATAGAACACTAGAGAGAGAGATTTAACTATTTCTCTTCATTTTCGTCCAGAACGCAAGAAAATGTGATGTATAATAGAATCTAATATAGATAGGAAAATATTGTCAACGAACAGAAAGAAAATAGAATATAAAGATCTTTTTAAATTTTTGAAATATTCTACCTTGATATTTATTTTATTAAACATAGTCAAATCGAAAATCTTTTTGAAAATTTCGCTTTATGTCTGTTACGATCTTCTCTCGGGTTAGATTGTAGACCTACTCCATCTATATTATCTCTTCTTTTCTCTACTTACATCTCTTCTGAACATAGTTCGGGGCCCAGTGAAAAATTGTCAGATTATACCTCATTATGTAAGATTATAATCGATTGGAATCTTTCAAATCAGCAATAATTCGATTTTTAATCAAAAAAATTCTTCTGAATCAAATATAATTTTGATTAAAATCATGTAGTTCTGATTACAAATATAGTAAATAAAATTTGTATGGTTTTACTCAAAGTTATATTTGATTTAGAAGATTTTTTTGATTAAAAATCGAGTTATTGTTGATTTGAAAGATTTCAATTGATTATAATTCTGATTTTGTTGCACAGAAATTTGATTATAATCTTACATAATGAGGTATAATCTGACAATTGTTCACTGGCGGTGAGCGAAAAATCTTTGCGTTCATGATCTCTCTTCTCCCCTTCTCTCTTGGTTGTTATCCATCTAGGTGATCGTACTATCTTTGAGAGTAGGTGTGGATCTGTGATGGATATACAGCTCACAGTCGCACCCACATCTTAGCTTAGGTGGCAAGTCGATCAAGAAAATTCGATGTGTTAAGACTTTCCATCATAATATGATCTCCGATTGTGTGACATCTCGTATAATAATCCAAAACTTACATCGCTGGTAGAAAATTAGTTTTGAGAATTGGTTTATTTGAATGTTTATGTCGTAGATGAGTTTAGAATTTATTTGAGATTGGAATTCTCTACTATAGCATAAATGTTGTAATAAAATAATTTATATGAATAAATTTTTTGAATCTCAGGACATTGCGACAATAATATTTGCTTTTATCTTACTGAGAAAAAAAAATTATATAAAAGATGTTTATTTTCCATCGTCGGGACATTGGGACAATATTATTTTCTTTTATCTTGTTATAAAAAAAAGAGTTGCGGTAGATGTTTGTTTTTTAATGTTTAGAAAATTGATTAATTTTAGAAGTCTCAGTGAAGGAAAATTTTTTTTTCTTTGAAAGAAATATTGTTGAGTTTTTTTAAATATCTGTGAACTAGTCTACCGAATGTTACAAGGATATTATTCAATTGGTAAATGAGTTTAGTACTGAAGTTATTTTTTCGTTATATTATTCTATCTATTTTTTTATTTTGTTTGTCTATATATAGAATTCGAATAAATAGATAGGGAGGTATTTATATGATAATATACTAATCAATATATTTCTTAGCTATTGAAAAGCTCGTCAGCTATTTGTTTACTCTGAGTTTATTTTTACAGTAGCTAATTAATCTCCAGCACTATTTAATGTACCTGTTTACCTATACAACGGTTTGTTTGCTACTCAAGAAATCTGACAACTATTTGTTTACAATAAATATATTTCGTTGATTGCCAACTATATCCCTAGCAGTATTTAAAGATTTGCAGATCTATTCAATTAAATTCGGTAGCTATTTAAATCCTTGTTAGGTCATTAATATACTATGTCTGAAGAGCAATTATTTTATTTTGCAGTACTATTTAAATATTTGCTCGATATTTAATCTTTAGTTTTTATTTTCACGAGTATCTATTTGATCATAAAGTGGTATTTAATAAATCTTCATAGTTATTTAAAGATTTTTCAGCTATCTAAAGTTTGAAACCTATTGAAAATTGTATTGCTATTTAAATGAGTGCTATATATTTTTTTAACGCTAATGATTTTTTTCGAGCAGCGGGTTTGAAAAAAATGACTTTTCATTTTATAATTATACAAAAAAAAATAGATTTTATATTTTATAGTTATATAGGAATACGAGTGAATGAGATTATTTTATTGATCGATTTTGATGTGTGGACATAGATTAGATCGCATATTCAGTAACGTTTCCCACATCATATTTTGTCTTTTTTGTAAAATGTTGATATCATTCTTTATTGTAATTATTATCAAGCACACGAAATATGTATATATGCGTATTTATACACTGATCTTAAACGTAATCTGAACATTAGTATATAATATTCTCACTTAGTCTCAACTAGAATTTTTAGATCTATATCTGTTTTTTTACATAGTGTAACGGAATGAATTTTATTTTCTTATTTGAGTAATCTTGAAGGTGTGGATGTGGGTATACGTGGTACTGTGGATGGATGTTCATTGGTTATCTACACCCACACCGACTGACCCAAGAACTGCTTTTCAAAATTTAGCGTCAGATTTAAAAGTATTCTCCAAAGAAATT
>CAJNOI010002160.1:0-10399 GCA_905250115.1 Adineta steineri
ATATATATATATATATATTCACTTGATTGACAATCACCTATTTATCCGGATGAAAAATTTGTCTTTTGTTTGTTTTTTTTTTTCATTTCATTTTTCAATCCGGTCGTTTAGATATTGAAAAAAACAAAGAAACAAATTCTTATAATACAAAATATGAAATTAATTTTAATAAGTTGTATTTTTTTTTTCTTTGCAAATTAGTATGCATACATTCGGTGTTTTTATTTTCTTTTTGTCTCTTTTAATTGTTGTATTCAGATTTTGCCTGTTGATCAGTAAAATCTTTTAATATGTTGTCTGTCATTATATTTCTTCTTTTTTTTGTCAATAATTAGTGCTTCAGAATTTGAAAATTTTTCTTCATGGAAAAGATTTCTTTAGGATAATCATTTATTGAATATTAAGATTAGTAGATAATAAATAACCTTGATATCAATATAGATGCACAGGAGGCGTGACATCAATACTACTAGTGAGGATCAACTGTCGATGAATCGATTACACGGTACACAATACTCTCAACGGTAAGTGCTATGATATGATCAGTAAATGATATGTATATATATATAGAGAGAGAGAGAGAAGAACGTGAGAGGTATTGCTCTTTTTTTTGTTGTACTTTAGTGTATGTCAATCAATGATTGAATGCAGTGAAGCAATGATTAAATCGATCTAATAAAAATAATATTCGTTATGTTCACATTTAAAGTGCTGTTCTCAGGTTTTCTTTTTCTATACTTTATATTGTCAACTTTACTTCTTACATTTAGTCGACAACGATAAATGATTACTGAATGTATATATTTGAAAGCAAGTAGAGAAATAAGGCGTGGCGGTATAAAGAAGTAGATGAAAAAGTATGATTATTGAAAGAAGGAGATTTTTTTCTTGTTGATGAAGAGAAAAGTAAATGAATAAAATGAAGGAATTCAATATAAAAGTTCTCAATAAAAAGAAATGAACGAGTATTAAAAAAACATTCTCTTTTGAAAATATTTGTCTATAAGAGTGTACATATATATATATATTATAGGCTAATCTAACAAATTGAATATTTTATAAAAGAAATATTCCGACTAAATAAATAATTAATTTTCTTATATCGAAGTATGTTTTTTTAACGCAAACATTCGATTAGAATATATCTCTATCGAATAAATATTGTAGTCTGTCATCGATTTTTCTTACTTATTTCATATATATATATATATATGTGTGTACATTGTTTATTGTGTATACACACACATTGATAGATTCATTCTATATTGTGGACTATGTCAATTCTTACATATTGTGTCTTTATTGATATGAATAATAATAATTTATCTTTTTTTTGATATTTTTATTTCAAGGTTCTATTTATTGATGTGATTATTATTTAAAGTATAAAAAAAAAGTAATAACTATTTGACAATGAAATAGTTTCTTTTCATAAATTTCATTTGAATATAACACATATTTGATTCATGAAACAAAAAAGCTTTTCATATTCATCAATAGAGTACTTAACATCTGTTTACATGAAGAAAAAAAAATGAGAGCAAGAACATTGAACTCAATCTAGTGCATCATATCAGGTCGTATTGATGTACATAACGTTTCTAACAGCTGGATGGCAAATGTGTGTATGTAGTGGTGAAAGATATTTACCTTTCTCTCTCCCTCTCCCCCCTCTCCTCTCTCTCTCTCTCTTTCTATGTATGAATAATACAAGTTAAACTTTATGCATTATTAAAAAAGATTTGCCTTTGTGCATGTGTGTGTACTTTATGTTAGTTCGAATGCACACTACAACACAACACAACATTATGATTACGAAACGAGACCGATGACAAGCATTAGATTTCTTTTTATCGTTTTTTGTCTTTCAAAGTAATTTATTAATCGTAAGTTCTTTTTTTCTCTTTTTTTCTTAAGGAAATCTTTGTCGATTAATTTAATAGAGAAAATTACTAACTATTTAAAGATTTCATTAAATAATTAGAATATAAATTTATTAATTCGAAAGAATAGATCTAATCGATTGAAAATAAAATTATTATCGAAGATGTACTTTGTTTTTTCTTCGTTTTTTTTGTTATATGGATTGAATTACAAAAGTTTTTTTCTTCAAACAACATCGTCATTTAAACGATTTAAATGTCATCTATTCATTCTTTTTTAGTTATTAGAAAAGCAAAAAAAAAAAGAAGAATTTTCAAGGTGAACAGAAAAGTTTTATTTTTGGAAACATTTCTTTTATCTTTTAATAAACACTGTTGTTCTATTAATATAAAATGTCTAATAAGGATGTTTAACAGAAGAAATAATTTATGTTTTTTGTATTAGTTAAAAAGACATGATATTTGATCTAGGAAGAAAGAGCTTGTGGTTAATTGAAGAAAGAGTAATAAAGGGTAAAACAGTGAGAGATAATTTATCAGTACGATTCTTTTCTTTTATACCAATTGAAGGTCAATAAATATCTTCGATAGACAATATTTCTGCTTTGATTATTCTCTGTCATTGTCGTTAATCCGATCGATTATAAATGAGCCAATGTTTTTATATCTTGTTATGATGAAACAATATGATCTCAACCAACATTTCTTCTTCTTCTTCTTCTTTAGTATATGCGTGTGTGTGTGCGTGTGTGTGTGTGTGTGTGTGTGTAAATGGTTAGAATAGATCTTTTTCTGTATACTCTCATGCACACATTCTATGACATTTACTATCGTCATCATCAAGAGATAAAAAGAGTAGGTGATATCATTTGCTTCTTTTTTTTCTCCACATCTTGTCATTATCATCATTGAGGAAATAGACGAATCACATACACATTAATATAAACATATACAAAAACTTCTCCATTTGTCCTTCTACGTCTTTTATATTGCCATAGGATATATACATTATTTAAGATATTGATGAAAAAAATAAAAAGGGATTGACGAAGTATTCTGATAGATAAATGCCACATATTGACATTATTTTGCATATTGAAAAGTTAACTTTAATACAAAAGAAATCAAATTTGATCGATAAATAGAAACGAAAGAAAGAAAGAAAGAAAGTTTTAACTGATATTTAGAAGTCAAACATTTGTTCAATAGAGAAGCTAAATATCTATCTATTTACTGTTGTATGTCAATTCTTTAGAAAATAAAAAAAAGAACGAATACTCAGTAAATATAGTCTATTATCTGATCAGTCATTGTTATTGTCATTGTTTTTTTTTATGTATGTCAATTGTATATCAATAAAATAATATTTCGAACTGTTATATTAAAAAAGCAATCATTTTATTTGATCGATCATATAGAAAATAGAAGAATTTTTGACGAGTCTTTTCATCACAATAAGAAAAGAGCCAAAAAAAAAGTGTTGATCCCTTGGGCGCTTTAGTCTTTCTATTCTACCAATGATAAAGTGTTATGCTCGATGATGATGGTGGTAGTTCGTTGTCATTGATTGTTATGGTGAACAACAACTTATTTTCTACTAGATGTTCTCTTTAGACCAGAGGCAAATGCAGACGCACATTCTCTTATTCATGCACTTCTTTGTTTTCCGCACCTTTTCCCTTTCTTTACTGTCATTTTCCTGAAGCTATATAAAAACTCTTCTTCTTCTTCTCTTCGGCAAAACAGACATGCATTTGACAACAATCATTGAAGAAGGGAAAGAAAGGCGCTGCATTGATCTAATTGACTCTATCATATTTTTACGATCTACTTGGCGGCGAAGCGAGGCGACGTTAAGGAGATGCACGCATATGCAGGAAAAACACTACCGATGGCACATACACACACACACACACACATATATTTGACGTCGTTTAGTGCATAAGAAAAAAAGAGGTAGGGTATGTATACAGCTTACACAGACAGAAAAGTGAAAAATCAATCATGCTTGCAGGATGTATATGCTGTGATATACACTCATCTTTCCTATATATGTATACATTTGTGTGTATGCATCATTATATTGAAACATGCTTCTTTTCCTCATATACAAAACTACAACTACGCATGTGTATATGTCCGCCTATTCGTGTTGTATATCGTCGTCATTACATATTGCCAAATGATACATTGACAGAGAAAATGGTCCTAGTTTGCCAGCTTGCTTATATTAGATAGACGCGTAAAACGCTGAATGGATTTACCATCAGTTAGACGAACGAACGAACGAACATGCAACCTTGTTTCTTGTCATCTTTGCATGTAGCTTATCATAGATCGTCATCGCATACAGTTACTATCATTAGTCGATCGAATAGACGATGGGTAAGTGGGTTTCCGTCATCATATATATATATATATGCTCTTGTTGATTTACTAATGTCACTAGAGAAAGGAAAAATTTTTATGCATGAATTCATTTTCTTTTTATATTTATCGAAAATATTTTCTTTTCTCTTAAAATGATTATCTTTATTTCAATCCAATCAAATTCATGTTTTTATCCGATAATATTTACGAAGATTTTTTTATTTCTAATTGTAAAGTTGTTATTTACATAATAGTTTAATGATTTCATTTCTTTTTCTTAGTTGAAGATCATTTTTTTTCATAAACAATGTATGAATAAGATACCAACCTACTGTGTTAAATATCTGATTATTACTTGATCACCTGCAGAGAAATGAAATCGACAATTTAATATATATGGAGTAAAATTTCTAGAAAGAAACTGTTCAATTATCTTCGTAAAAAAAACATTTTTTTCCTATTTTATAGATTCATTTGTATTGAATGATACTCGATTTTTTTTCCTTTAGAAAGATTTCCTCTTCTTCTTTTTCTCCTTCTCCTTCTTCTTCTTGATAATGACAATGAGGGAAAGACATCAAAATCATTTTTTTTTCTCTCAAGAGAGAGTAGATAGAATCGGAGATTTTTTTTTACTGTGATGTTTGTGGTTCGGACCACTTGAGAACTGTTTGATAGTCGAGCAGCTATACTAGTTTTATAATGAACGAGAAAAACATATTCTCTCATTCTCAGTTGAAGATCGTTGTCATTGATTAGAATGTCGTGTATATATGCGTTTTTCCCAATCGCTGCACAGACAACGTACTTGTCTTTATCAGAAGTATTGGTTGTCATTCTATTTTTCTGCGTTTTTCTTTTTCTATTTGTTGTTTCGACTGAATTATTCGCTAATGAATCGAATATTGACAACGATAGTTTTTTTCTTCTTCTTCTTCTTAAATAATAATATTAAAAATCAAGGGAAACTATATTTATTAAATATATAACGTCGAAAAAAAACATGATATTGATATTTTTTTTCGATTATTTCTAGAATATTTATAATTAATGATGACAACATAAAAACGTGCATTTATACAAATCACGTACATAAATTGATTTTATCTTTTATTATATATCTTCAAATCTTTTTTTATGGAAAAGTAATTATTGCTAGAATAATCAGTGAGTATATTCAGAGAATTTCTTCTTCATTAAAGACAATTCCAGTCGATCATTAATACGACAAGGTATTTACATTAATGTAACCTTTTCATATAGGGAAAAGGTTAGATTGCATATTCTTTTTCTTCTATCTGGATTTGACGACAAATCTTTCGTTTATATATGTTATATTCATATATTTTATTACATTTTCCATCGTATAAAATCTTATTTTATGATATAAAAATACGATAAGTAATATTTTTAGTTAAATTTTTAATAAAAGAAAAGTTGATTTCAGTAGTAGAAATCAAATAGAAAAAAAATATATTGTGTTGTATCGCCATCTATCTTAGAAAATCTTAATCTATATTAATAAAATGAAATGATTTCTAGTTAGTCTTCATCGATGATAAACATACAAATTGCATATAAATGTAAATATCAAGTAAAAAAAAGTAAATTATTGGAGGTCTGTCAAAATGTATGTTGAGAGAACAATGGTAGACAAGACGTAGTCTCTTCATTTTTCTTTTTCTTCTATTCTTGTTTAGATGTCATCATTATTGTTGTTTGTTAGTTGATGAATGTTCACATTTCTAGTTAACAAATTCTTTTTCTTTTTAAGTTTTTTTTCTTCTAATGGTAGATAAATCGATGATTATTGCGATTTTATTTGCTCATTTAAACGTCTCGCACGATGGATCATCTTTTCCATTTAGTGACATTAATGTCATCATGATCAAGATCGAATCATTCAGAACACAAACACACGAACGACTACGATTGATCATAGATTTTTTTTTCTTAATATGAATAACGATCGACCATCACATCATACAAACAGATCGTTCCCAATAGAATTTTCTTTTTCTTTTCTCCAAACAACCATTTTCTTCGAAGAGACAGACACAGACGTGATATTATACATATACATATGTACAAGTTAATGCTCATTTTACTACATTAAGAGGCAAAGAGAAAATCCTACTCGATTTATTTGTAAAGTCAATGCAGAAAAAAATGGGAATGACGTCAATGGACATTGTCTAGAATTATTTATTCTTTATTCATCAGGTAGTGAAAAATCTAATAGCTTCCGCTTGAATATTTTCTTTTTCTTTTTTTAGTTCTAAATTTTCATCGATGAAAAGATAAGAGAAAAAAACACAATTTCAATTCTTCAAAGGTAAAAAAGAAGAAGAAGAAGAAAAAAAATTCATGCATTCGTCTATTTTGATCTAATCGAGTAAGTAAACGAAAAATCATTAAATGAATTGTTTTCTATTTATTATGATCTCATCAATGTTTGTGTTGGGTACTCGAAAATATAATTTGTTCAATCAGGAAGCATTTTTATTTTGGAAGAGCTATTCACATAATAGAAATGAGTCTTATTTGATAAGCTAACTTTTTTTTTGCTCGATGATGATTGGCCTCAAGCCAAATTTATCTAGGACAAAAAAAAAGCAAATTCCCTTTTTTCTTCTTTCTATCTCATTTTGTTTGTTGATGAGCTGCTTGATTGGCAGTTACTTATTCTACACTTGTCTATTTTTGACATTTAATGTTAGAGGGAAACTTGTCTCCCTAATGTTACATTGAATGAAGAATAAGGAATATATCCATAATCATAACTACTTGTTATGAGTGGGTGGGAATGCTATCATTGTTGTCTCAGGTGTTCCTTTCTATATTATACCAATTGATTCACACACACACACACATCACTAAACTATTCTTATTGACAGCAATAGAATATAAGGAAAATAAGGAGTACATATCTTCGTATAATCTAGTGAATTATTTGTTGGTCATTGTAACCTGACATTTATCTGTTGTTAAGAAAATATTATTTCTATGATTATTGTTGATCAAATGTTTGTTTAATTAGCAATATGAAGATAAAATAAAGTAAAAGGCAAACTGTCGTTGTCTTTTATATTTTTTGTTATAGAATAAAGACGTTTTTCATGAAAATAGAGAATTGTTTACCTCCCAAACATGATGAATTCAGTACAAATCATAATTGTAATTGCGGAAATCGAGCTTTTCCCTCTTATCGCTATCTAACTATCGTTTCGCTCGTCGAGAGACAGAATGGCAGGCATTTTCTTGTATATGTCTATGCACGCATCTTTTCGTCATCTCGTTAGTGATATTCCCTTTCCGGCATCTTTTTCTTTTTTTTTTTCTATCCATAGTGGAAACGTTTGCATGCAACTTCAAATGTATATATCTAGAATATATATTCACATTTGGGACGCGTATTAAAAAAAATGTATATGATGAGAAAGATGATTTGTGATTAGGACCTGTCTGTTTTTTTTCTTCTTCTTCTCGTTCATTGAGTAATGTTGTCCAATGGATCAATGACCAGAAAAGTAGTTCGTTGTTGATGATCAACAGTTTTTGCCGTATAGAATAAAATAGAGAAGAAGAGAGAGAGAGGGGGAGAAAGAACGCTATTTTTACCTCTCTCTCTCTTCTTTTGCATTTGCGCAGAAAGAATCAAATATAAATGAGAAAAAAAAAGAGATGGATGCCTGTCGTGCTCTTGCCGCTGCCGAGATGAGATGAAACGAATGAATGAATAGATGAATGAATGAATGAATGAATGAAACGCGCGCAGTGCCTATTAATAGTAAACGAGTCTGACGTGTCTCACAACATCATCAATAGTTGGTATATAGAGACATGAGAAGAGTATCAAGGTAAGACTACGTTTTCGATTTCTAAGATAGAAGAAAAAAACAGCTATTCTAATAAATTCCTTTTTTTTTCTTCAATTTTGTTTTATATATATATATGTTTATATGCGTATATGGGTGGTAATTAAACGTTTAATATTTCAATGATAAAAAAGAACTAGAAGGAATGAGAAAGAAAAAGAAGAAAAAAGATCTATAAAAATGAAAGCAAAGATCCATAGAAGTGTATAATTTATCTTATTATTCATAAACATTTTCCATAGTTTTTCCTATAAATAAAAAGATTTTAAAATAAATAAGGAAAAAAGAAATGAAAATGCGTATATATTTGTCTCGACTATTTTAACTGGTCTATTCAAGTCACGTATTATCTATTATCTATCTCTCTTGACAAACGAAACACGTCGTGTCTTTTCTCCTTCATTTCAACTAGACCATCGATTTGATTAGGACGCGCATAGAACAAGACAAAATGCAGGTGTCGGGTAAGACTTATTATAACGTCGTTTATTGTCGTGCTCAAGCCTTTCGCGCAAGTAAGCTTCTCTCTCTCTCTGTGTCGTTTTTTTTCTATATGTGAAGACATATATATGTCGAACAAGGACGATTGTCACATAAATCAATTTCCGTTTTACACACCCATTCATGTATGTATAAATTATGAGTATAGACATATTTGAACGATGGCAGCGGTTTGTACCTCACTTCTAAAAGTAGTCGCAAAAGAAAATAAAAAAAAATGAGAGACGAGTGCATTAATATTACTGATGTCGAGTGTTGATGTAAGCACGTTCATTTAGTCAAAAAAAACCTCTCAAACGACTCATTTATCAATGATTTATTGACAAAAAAAAGAAAAGAAATTTTTTTTTCTGTTTTTTGAATAAATAAATAACTATTCTTGTCATCAGAAATTTTCTGTCAAGATAAACAATTCATTTATTAACTTGAATATATTCAACATATGTTCGAACTTTTCTTTTTTCTTCTTCTTCTTCTTTTTTCTCTAATGACAAGAAAAATATATGATGAAATAAAGCATATTCTTCTTTTTTTCTTTTTCGTTTTAATAACAATAAAAAGAAAAATACGAATCATTCAGGGTAATTTTCTATTGAAAGATTGTTCATTGAGAATAGGTTTATCCTCATGAGATTTGCTTTTTTTTTGTCTTGTGAAAGAAAAACTAATCAATTGTAATTTATTTTGAAAGATGAATATTACACCTATGTGTAAGTAGATCATCTATGTTTGCCTAATGGATGATCCTTGTCGATATTTTATTGACTTTAATTCATACATACGTTCTTTTTCTTCTTCGTCTTTTTCTTCTCTTTAAACTGTCAAGTGTTCGTGTGTACGTTCTCTCTTTCATTCTCGTTTTTTCTTATCAGAAGGTGTATATTCAGTGCCTCGAGCTTTTTTTCTATTTCTTGACGAAATTTCTGTGAAGATTGCTATTTTTCATTTATTTATTTATAATTAAATCGTATGCATGCATGCATACAATTAAGTCAACGAATGAACGTGTGTTTCTGGAACATTATTATTGAAAAGAAAAATTAATATTATCATATAGACATTAATATCTTTTTTCTTTATTAGTAAGAGAAAAAAAACTGAATAGAATTCTATTTTTATCTATTCTCATTTGACACGTTTTCAATCTTTTTTTTAAATAAATAACACATAAAAAAAAAGTGTGAGTGTGTGTTCGTAATTTAAAAAAAAGAGAATAAAATGGAAAATTAATGTAATACTAACAATAAATTCATTTGCATAGACTAAAAAGAAGAAAAGAATTTGAAATTAAAAGAAGAAGAAGAAGAAGAAGAAAGAAAAAATGTTCTAGAAAGTACTTTTCTTTTAATTTATCTAATGTTACTCTTTTTTTCTTTTTTTCTATAAGATAATAGAAAAAAGATTTTCGAATAAATATATTTATAAGATTTAAATCTAAGAAAAAGAAAAACAGTAAGCACATAAATAATCTTGTTGACTTATTTGATTCTAGAAGAAAAGAATGATGAATGTGACGAACAAACATCAAGTAAAAAAAAACTCGTTTGATAAATATTCTTTTTCTCTTTTTTTCTTCTCTTTTTACATTTCGGTCGACACATGATGAGATATTATCCGATATTTACTTACCTTTTTTTTCTCGTTTGTATGCATAAAATAACGGATAAAATCTTTTACATTTTTTTTTTCATCAATCATACAAATATTCGATTTGATAAGGTTAAGTATTCAAAATAAAATCATCAGACATTGAGTTTTTAACAAAAA
>CAJNOI010002162.1:0-10378 GCA_905250115.1 Adineta steineri
CTATATTTTTAGATTTGGTTTATTACTTATATTATTATGGCAGCAGTCCTTCTTGTTAATATGCTTATTGCTAGTATGTTTAAAAAGAAAATTTTGTTTTTCTACAATTTATTGTTTACTTTTTAGTGATGGGTAATACATATGCTACCGTTAATGAACGTAAAAAAGAATGGTTACGACAATGGGCTAAAATAATGTTAATTGTTGAACAATCTGTTTCACGAAAAGAACGTTTAGCACAACAATCGAATTATTCAAAAAAAATGCCTGATGGTTCACGAGTTTTAGTAACACGTCTTATACAAACAGTAAGATTTATTTCATTGAATTTGAATATCATTTAATTAAAAATTTTATTTTCTAGCCCGATGAACGTAGTAGTATTGAAACTATGGGTACACTTTATTATGAACAATTATTACGACATTTAGAACCAGAAAATATATCCATACAATCAAAAACAAAATCAATTGCTGCTAATTCAGGACATAGTATAACAGGAGTTAAAATTAAACAAGAACTATTTCGAAATCATCAATTACCGGATAGTTTTAGTTCATTTGATACTACTGCGCTTATATAATTTTATTGACGTTTTTTTTTTAAAAAATAAAATCGATTTATAAAACAGTTCTATCATTGTTCTTTTCTTAATTATACTTTAAACCATTAAGTTTGAATGAATATGATAAGTACGAGAAATATCAAGAATCAACTCTTTTTTCAAGTGTTAAGTAAGTATTCTTGAACTTTTTTTTATTCATTCGAGTAGTTCCATTAAAAACATTCATATAGGAGATAGATGAATACAGATAAGAACAACAAAAGAGTTCAACAACAATATATGTGGTATACTTTTAATTTGCTGT
This sequence comes from Adineta steineri, assembly GCA_905250115.1. Taxonomy (NCBI): domain Eukaryota; kingdom Metazoa; phylum Rotifera; class Eurotatoria; order Adinetida; family Adinetidae; genus Adineta; species Adineta steineri. The sequence goes on from CAJNOI010002162.1 coordinate 870, forward strand.
GAAATGTAAGACAGTAGTTTTTGAATATTATTTTGAATCTCTATTGTTTACTTTCACTATGATTAATAAATATAAGATCTATATTAGTTCCTTCCAGCACAATATGCTACAGAAATGTCGTCCTAGAGTTTATCGATCTGAATTCAAAGCGCATTAGCTGAATGTTTTAAAGTTAATAGCGATTATATATTGATACTATCAATGAGATGGCATCAGTCAATCATCATATGAAAAAGTACTACTAAACAGGGTGTGAGCGGAGCTGAATAAAATGAATAATAGGCATAATGTCACCTGAAACCACACACACACCGTCAAGATTCTTGATTATAAAGATAATTTATTAGTTAACAAGTAGAAATGAGATATTAATATGAGGTAGAATAATATGATATTAGTAAGTAAGGATAAAAATAAAAAATATAGTTAGTTGAAAAAAAGAAAAAGTGTTTGTACTGTTAAGTTAAAATTTGATTTCGGCTGACAGGCATATTTGTTGTTGTCTTCTTTCGAAATACAACTCGCCAATATTCTGAACGTCCTTGGCTCATATCCTCATAAATTGAGTGCCAGGTAATCCAGCAAACAGACGAAAATATTCTTGTTCTTCAGGTTGAATATAACGTTGAATGAAATCAGTACGAGATTTATTTTGAATGTCACGTGCATGGAGAACATTCCTTGTAATATTAATCTTTTCTTCAATAATTAATTCATCATTTTCTATCAGATCATAAACTGATGTACCTGATCCATTCATGTAACAAAAATCACACCAAAGAAGATATCCATTTGGACGAAGTATACAAACGACTTCATTGACAAATTGTGTAATTGCTATTGGTTCGTCAAAAGCATGTGTTGTTTCAATACAAAGAATAATATCAATTGACTCATTTTCAAATGGTAAATGTTTTGTTGCATCAGCTACTACGAATGAAAGTCGAGGAGTTGTCGAATAAAGTCTTTGATATAAGTTAATGATATCTTGAGAATAATCTATTCCAATATAAGAGTGAGATACATGAGAATGAACACACCATGCAGCACCAGCATCTCTAACACAGTTAATTTCAAAGACATTCTTTACGTGAACCCATGCTCCGGGGTCGAGCCGGTTTGCATTTCTCTAGTTTAATCCAAATTTTTTTTTCTTCTATGATATTATTCTACTATAAAATCGAAATTACTCATAAATTCACTTATAAAGAAAAACATTATTCGATAGAAAAAATTACTTTATAATGTGTCAAACATTCATCATACTTTTTCTTTGTTTCAGACAGACTATTCAAAACCAGGGGTGGGTGTATGTATGAGTAAAAGCAGAGAAAACAAACTCACACCTTCACACCCTCACCATCAAGATATTCGTTGAAATAATTCATCTAATAATTTTGTTACTATTGATGAATGTGTTGGAAATGTCATTTCAATTAATGTTTTTTATTAGATTTTGATCTTTATTAGTTTTAATTATATTTAAAATAGATTGTAGAAAATTTCTTGTCCACTGAAGTGTAATAGAATTTTGTTTAAATATTTGTTGAATTAATACTGAACCATAAACAACTGTAAGTTCATCACTTTGGCATTGATTAAGTACAGATGAACTGTTAGATATTAATTGACCAATTATTTTTTGAATATAATTATTTGAATTTTTATAAAATAAATTTGATAAACAAACTTTTCCTTCAAGTAAACAATCATAATGATGAAGACGGGTACCAAGATAAGTTATATCTACAAATGCATCTTTTATTATGACAACGTCATGTTGACCTTTAACTTAAATAAATAAATAAGTAAATAAATAAGAATTCATTTTAATTTAAATAACTTACAACGAATTTATTTAATAGTAGTATAAAATGATGATAGATGAACATTTCTTAAATATACTATATAATTATATCGGTTAAATCATAAACTATATTTGTAAAATGAAAATCAAATTTGTTCATTAAAAATTCTCCTGATATTCTTGATTTAACAGGAGTATTTGATAATGTAATAATATTAACAGCTTGGAAATCATAATCATTTATCTGAATTGTATTTAAATCAAATTGTTCAATAATATACTAAGATAATTCATTAACAAAATGTTCTGGACATAAAAGACGATTGATAAGTAGTTTTTCAATTTGAGAAAATTGTTGATTATTTAAATTGGAGAATGGATTTAATTGAGGATTATCATAATAGTTATTCTATTGTTGATCATTTTTTAAAATTGATTCTGATAAATGATGTAGTTGATCATCTTGATTAAATAAATTTGATAATGAAACAATATCAAACCAAATAAGATCTGATTGAATCCAGTTTAGTTTTTTTATTAATGTTGATGGGTATAATAAAGATTGAATATTAATTCTTGGTAAACCAGTTGCTAAAAATTCTAATTGAAGTATTTCACTCTTTCCATTACTATTTCCAACTGTTGTTTTTAATAATAGTTAAACAATTAAAAATTCTGAACGACCATCAATTGATAATTGACTAAAAACAAAAAAAAGAAGAAGAAATAAACAAATTTTTTAATATTTTTTTGTTTTCTACGAACGGTAAGATTATTTTAATGAATGGTTGAATTATTTTTTTAAAATTTTCATCAATTTGTTTTTGATCAGTTGCAGGCAATTCCTCTTTTTTTAATTCATTTCTTTGAATTAATGATGGAAGAGTGTGGGTGTGGATGAGTGTGGTGTGAGTGTGAGTGTAGAGGAGGGGGATATGTATCTTCTTTATTCACATCCACCCCACACCCACCCTAAGTTTTAATTCATATTATCGTGATAAAAAATGAATACTCAACTTTTGGAACGATGTGTAAGCAGACGAAATGTAATGGGACAAGAGATAATTAAGACGAATTGTAAAGAGACAAAATGGAATCGGACAAAAAACATTTAGGACAAGTTAAAAAAGGGCGAATAGTAAAGGACAAAAAAAAGGCCGAAATGTAGGGGTACCGGTTGACGAAATAAAGAAGCAATATTAAACGATGATGAAGATTTAGTATCAAGAGAAAATTTTATTTGATATAGTGCAAAGAGACGCATTATAGCTAATGAATTACCATCCAATAAGAAAAATGAACGATTAATAGGTATTTTTGAATTTACAACAAATTGTAACATATCACACCAAAGAACATGTACAAGTTGGTGTTCATTTGTCATTAATATTTCATTTTCTTGATCATTAGAAGTTTCATCGTTATTTATTGATAAAAGTAATGAGGATAGATTAGGTTCGGGAAGTGCTGCTTTATCTAATTTTCCATTAGACTTAAATGGTAAATGATCCTGACAATTAGTATGAATTAAATTTTCATCAAATGGAACTGATGTAGATGTTTTATTTAATTGTATATATGCAATCAGATGGTCTCGTCCCACGTTCAACTACTTTAATAACAGCACAATTAGAAATAGATGAATTAGATTGATAAATAACTGCTTGAATTTCTTCTAATTCTACTTGTTGTCTATTTACTTTAACTTGAAAATCATTCTGACCTAATAATTAAATTTTATCAGTTGAAGGTACTAATCGAACTAAATCACTTGTTCTATAACTTTTATCAGATTCATGTGGAAGTTGAACTAATACTTCGTTATTATAGTCGAACCTTTTATTGCTGCACTGCTGCTATTCGTTTGCGTGAATATATCTCTTATGTTAAACGACAGATAAATATCAATAGATTAATAATGTGAAGAAATTAACTAATTAAAATCTAAAAAATTTATATAAGATAAGAATTTAAAATTTAATACATGAAAATAGGAATGAATTGATTGATCCTGACAAAAAAAATCAAATATTTTCCAATAACAGTAATAAATTGTAATTAGAAAAAAAAACAATAGCTGAATGGTAAGAATAAGCATAATATATAATAAATACACCTACATAATTAGAAAAGTAATATTTGAAAATAAGAGCAATTTAGAAAAATGAAATAAATAGAGAAAAATTCTTCTGAATGTTTATAGAAAAGCTTTGTTTTTTCTTAAATTAAGTTTTACTCAACCAAGTAACAAATAAATCTAATATTCAATTCATATCTAATTTTTAATTCATATTAATCCTTTCGCGGAGGTAGTATATATATATATATATATACGTCTCACCTTTTCTCTTTCTGTTCTCCTTACTACCTCCCATGCTGATTCATCAAAAAACCGTTCGTTAAACGGTTAATGTGTCTATATGTCTTTTTGAGTTAGTATAAAAAGTATGTCTACAATTTTTTAAACTTATTCAAGAAGAAATAATGAGACTATGATTATGAAGTCTTTTAAATTCTATTATCTCTTTAATAGAATACATTTTCTAATCATTATAATTCAAAATTAGTTGATCACTTGAAAATATACTGTTCTCAATATGCTATTGTATATTATCTAAAATCGTCTCAATTAAACAATATGAGGCATAAGGGATCAGAAAAGAATTAAAATAATATCCTGCTTTTTTTTCTTAAGAAACTGTTCTTACCATAATGATAATTACTTGATTCTTTGAAATATCTGATTGACTTAATACCATTGAGTATTTATATGATAATAATCATTTGTGTGCCTTTTAACATGTGATGATCTGAAACAAAAAAAGTGTACTAAATAAATCAAATAAATTTAAAACAAATAACACAATATTTTCATTGATTTCAAAACATTGTTTATTCTCATAATGATTATCGCTGGTTTCTTCAGAGTAAATTGATCATAAATGAACAATGATACATTTAGTAATCATAATGGAGAAAAAAAAATTAAAAAATAATCATATTCATTTGATAACATTAAATTTTTTCATCACCATACTCGTTGCTGTGCCCTTTAGTATATACTGACGACCTTGAGCGATTAAATATCCATTAAACATATTTAACAAACACACGTAAAACTATATTCTAATTTTTATTCCTACCATTATAACAATCGCACTACTCTACAGTAAATATCATTTCAAAATAAAAAACGATTCACACAATGCATTGCACATATTCAATTAAAACAATATTTTCGTTTATTTTCTAATAAATTTTATTTTCACCACAATAACTGTTGCCATTCTCTGTAGGATATGCTCATCTATAATAAACAAAAACAGAAATTATACTTTAATTCATTCCATAGATGCTGTTTATTTTCATCATGATATTTATAACTAAACTCTTTCAAAATATCACTTGCATTCAAACGAATACTAAATTACTCAATAAACAAAATGAAAATATTTAAAAAGAACACTCACTTTTACACGATCATACTATTCATTTTTAATATCACCGCTTTTGCTAAATGCTTCAGATTAATTTGACATTCAAAGAATAAATATGTATTCCGATTCAATTCATAGTCATTGTTGAATTCTTCCAGATTACTTGATTCTTAATGATTTCTAATACTCTCTATGAGTAAAATCAGGAAAATCAAAAAATATGCAAATTTAATTTATAATACCATTTCTTTTCACCATAATAGTCATTGTTGAATTCTTCATATCAACTCAACTTTCAATACGTAATAAATATATTCGATCAAAAAATAAAGAGAAATACCCAGATTCAGTTTTCAGTAATTTTCATTTTTATCATAATACTCATTACTGGTTTCGTTAGAGTAAGTTGACCTTCCATGAATAATAATATATTCAATTAATAAAATCAAGAATAATAAGAATAAAAATGTCCAGATCCATTTCATAATATTCATTGTTGAATTCTTTTTATTAATTGCTCCTTGAACAAATAGTAATACATTCAATAAGAATAGGAGAGAAAAGATTAAATATTATTGCCATATGCTTTATAATATACTGATCATGAATCAAGAACTATATACGAAATACATTCAGTATATGCAATTGAAAGAATATGTGTATTTATTCATAAAAGAATTGATCTTCACCATAATAGATATTGCTGTATCATTTTGGAGATAGTGATCCGGAATCAAAAAAAAATACACTAAATACGTGCGATATATATCAATCAAAATAATACTGTTCATTTTCACTATAATTACCATCACTTTAGTTTTTAGGATATTGTGATTTTGTATGAAGAAGTAGATAGTAAATACGTAAAAGACATGAAAATAAAGAATAAAACGATGTGTTACACAACATTCATTGTTTGTACTGCATATATCATTGCTGCAGTTTTAAGAGTATTTTTTATCTTAGATCAACAGAAACAAAACGTTAACTTGATACATTGTATAGCATCTTGTTTTTGAGTCATAACAACGGACATTAAACTGTTCCCAATGGGATGAATTTGAACAAACTTCAGATGAGCGAGGCAATTACATAAATAAGAAGTAAAAGAGTATCTTGAGTTGTTGTTATAATCCTTGCATTTAGCAATGTGGAGCATAGAGAACCAAAATATTGATGAATATTTGTTTGATGTAACAATATGTTTATTTTACTATCAGGAGAAAATAGGTGAAGTTAAGATTTTACTCAAGATAAAGTTTTCGTAGATAGTTGTTGATTGCATAAGGTTTTGTTAAGATGAGTATCTGCTTGAGATACTTTAGCAGACTAATATGAATGAGGTCAAGTTAGGTGAGTTCCAAATTTGGAGTTTACAGGTTTCAAGTTTTCGACAAATTGTAGCTTGTAACTACGTGCTTGCTTTTCTTGAGCATCACCAGTCGACTCAGTACAGTCCAGAGTATCTATTAGAACAACCAAAAACAGATGATTACAGTTTTTAGGTAGAGTTTTTCGCGAAAACTTAGATATCCGTAAACTACATGTTTAGAGTACACTTAACTTGACCTATAAATGATTAAATAATTGAAGAGATAATGATAGGTGCCTGAAACAGATAATATCGTAGTGTATTATTTGGATGAACGAAAAAGTGTATAAGACAATGCGAAGAATAAATATTTTTTTTATATACGACCTGCTTAAGCTAACCACAGCTTGTATAAGTAATATTAACATGTGATTAGAAAGTAGGAGAACGACATATCTGTGCTTAATTATATGAAAAGTAAAGTACATGTAGATGTACAAAAAGATGTATTTGAGAAAAAAGAGTATAGGATGAATATGGATCAAGAATATCAATAGAAAAGTATTTAAGATAAATTAAATTGTATTATTTACATTAATCTAAATATCTATATCATTCTAATATTATCCAGTTCATACGATGTTTTTTTTTGACGATAAAATATAGAATTATTTATTTAAAAATGTTTGTTTTAGGTATGAAATGTCTATTCTATTCCGTTAAAAATCAATTGATATCATTAGTTAACATAAAAATAATCAATGTAAAAGTAATACTTAATTTGATTAAAGAGTATATAATGTAGTTTTTCAATTAAGATACTTAAGTTATGATTTTTTTGCTAGATCTTATAAATTTTTTGAGTTGAAATCTGTTTAGATTATATCATATAGTGAACATAGAACCAAATGCCTATATAATCCTATTACAAACGATCTTATATACAAGATCGTTATAGATTTCGATATTCAAACGATTTATCATTAGTATTAAATAACAAACGTATATATCTTATCAGTTTTATATGTAATATAACAAAAAAATATGTTTGAATTACTATATGATCGTAAGAATTAATTTTTTACTTTCAAATTTAGCACATTCAATATGAACTCTTTCACATATAAATATATTTTAAAGTATCGCCTACATCAACATACCTATTTATTGCACATTGAAGAATATTTGATTTCATTATTGTCCATTGACAATGGGTAGAAATTAAAGAGATAAAGAAGCGATAGTATACAAGAAAAAAAAAGAAATAAAATCCAATAAAATAGGTGAATAAAGAAAGCAAGATACAAAACAGAAGAATATCGTTCATCGATCATTATTTTATCTTGTCACATACTTTATATCTTTGCAATTATACTCAAAGGATAAACTTCATGACCAAAAGGGCAACGATAAATAAGAAAAGATATGCCCGAGTGATACAGACCGATAAAGCAAGGACAATGTTTATGTTCTTGTCTTTATAACAAGAAAGGAAAGAATATAACAAGTAATATCTTGTAGAATATCTTCTGAATACATCAGTCATATCTTCTTTTGGTCAAGTTAAGTATGCTCCAAATTTGGAGTTTACGTATGTGTACGTTTTCGCGAAAAACTCTACCTAAAAACTGTAATCATCTGTTTTTGATTGTTCTAATAGATACTCTGGATTGTGCTGAGTCGATCGGTGATGCTCAAGAACAAACAACACAGTTAAACGCCACAACTTGTCGAAAAACTTGAAACTCATAAACTTTAAATTTGGAACTCACTTAATTTGACCTCTTCTTACTCGTATCATTGAAGTATAGAAATATGAATAAATATTTAAGTATTTCATATTATACCATAATTAGTTGAAGATAATATTTCTATCGATATTCAACTATAATCGAAGTATAATAAGAAAAAAACATTTATTTTAATTATAAATATAATCTACAACTGATTTTTCTATCATCGTAGAAAAATATTTTTTTTTAATGTAATTGTAGTTTTGTGATTTGAGTTCTTTTACAAATAAAATAAAATAAAGGGAAAGAAATTGACTTCAATTATAAATTTCAATTAAGATAGAATTGTTTTCAAGCAGTAGTATGATAGATTAAAAAAAGTATTTTGTTTACTTTATGTTTATATTTTAGATTAATACTGTGCTACAACTTATTGTTGACGATTTCTAATAGAAGTGTTTGTGCTGATGATATTACACTTTATCATATTTCTCCTTATCATGAATCGCATCGATTTCATTGCAAACATACACGGATACTCATCCATACGAAAAATCGAAATAAAATGAGGACAAAATAATAAGAGCAAGGTGAATATCGATACAATTATCAAATAAGTTTAACAAAGATAATCAAATGAGAGATATTAAGTTTAAATTCAAAGAAAAAAATAATAGATTTTCAACATTATTAATTCGTAGAAAGTCACAATATCTCTTCTATAAAACACACGTCTAGCTTCAATGTTTTTCTCATATAAATCAGTCTGATTCTATTCATTAAGCGTTTTTCAAATCATTTGAACAAGAAAAAATATATATACAATGCAAAAAAAAACAAAAATCAATTTTAACATAGAAAGTTTAAATGTTTTGGTAATATATAAATATACCGAAGACTAAGGAAAAAGAAATAAAATGAATTTCTACATAGGATAGACATATTTTAGAGCTTTTCAAACAATTATTATTGTCGATATTTAATTCTTGTTAAGAACATTAACAATTCGAAAATTTAATTTCGGGAAAAACAAATGAAAACCGTGAAAAATCAGTTTTTGATGCTTTTTTGACCCTGCGAACACACAATCAAACAAACAATTTATGATTACTGGACTCTACTCTACGAGAAAGAAAATAGTAAATATTAAAATTTGTTATTTTTGAAAAAGAAAAGTTTTTAAGAAATTTGATTGTCTTCAAACGTAATATAAACAGCTA
>CAJNOI010002164.1:0-10367 GCA_905250115.1 Adineta steineri
AAAAATCTCGTGTATATTTTATTCTGTTTTTTTTTTATCAAATCCATTAATTAATTTCATTCGTTTTATTATTCTATAATGATATTTATTTTATAGAAATTAATCTCCTATTGTTTTGATTCGATGATAACAATATCATTCATGCTTTCTATCACTAGTCATTATATAACAAGAAATAAAATTTATCTCCGTTATATAATCGTCCTAGAGAAATACATGAAGTTTTTAAAAACACATGTAACAGAGTCAGTAACCGTGTCCATCACACTTCAATGATTCTTCACACCGCATACCTAATATTTTTTTATGTTTCTTGTCACAACGACATTAATAAGAATTATCCTTCTAAATAATGTAAATTAGATAAGATTGTTTTATAAAGTACTCCATACTCCGATGATTCATTCGATCATTATTTTCTAGTAGATTCCATTTGTTTTTCTTTGATTGATGTTATGTGTGTTACTGATAAGAATTTTTTATTTTAGATCAGTCTTTTTTTTCTTCCTAATACAATCACATTGTTTAGAACATGTTGATTATATAATTGTTGTGAAAAAGATTTGTTTTTTGTTTATTAAATTATGAGAATACCATTTACTAAAAAGAAGGTTGTCGAAGGTATGTATTAAAAAATATTATTTTTTTATTATTCATTCATAATTATATTTTCAGAGGAGAGTAGAAAGATTAAAGCCAATGATCCGTCACTTGACACAACACAATATGCGGTAAATATGATTTGATTTAATTATTGAAAATCTATTATATAATTATTTTTAGGGAAATGAAATTACTACATCGAAATACAATATAATAACATTTTTACCTAAAAATTTATTTGAACAATTTCGTCGATTAGCTAATGCTTATTTTCTCTTTCTTCTTTGCTTACAAGTATATATAAAATTAATCTCGTTAATTAATATATAAATATTTCTATTTTAGCTTATTCCACAAATTAGTTCATTAGCTCCAATAACTACGATATTACCACTTGTATTTGTCTTAGCTTTAACAGCAATCAAAGATGCCAGTGATGATATTGTTTGTTTATAAAAATAACTTTTTATATCATTTATATAAATATGTTTTTTTATTAGGCAAGACATCGTAGTGATCGAGAAGTGAATAATCGGGAAACAAAAACGGTCGTTGGAAAAGAATTTGTAACAAAAAAATGGAAAGATGTTAAAGTGGGTGACATGATCCAATTAACTAATAATGAATTTGTTACTGTAAGAATAATTTTCAAAAAAAAGATTGATATTGTAAATGAATTATTTAAGGCTGATGTTGTTATAATATCATCGAGTGATGAAAATGGACTTTGTTTTATTGAAACAGCTGAATTAGATGGAGAAACAAATCTTAAAGTACGACAAGCATTGGAAGAAACATGTAAACTTGGAGAAGATCTTAATGAATTATCAAGTTTTGATGGTAGAAAATATCGAATTTTTTTTGTATAACTTTCAATGTTATTATTTTCTTTCAGCTGAAATTGAATATGAAGCACCAAATAATAATCTCGGACGTTTTGAAGGAAATTTAACATGGAAAGGTAAAACATATCCATTAAAAAATGATAATGTTTTATTACGTGGTACTCGTCTAAGAAATACACAATGGGCTTTCGGAAGTAAAACAAATCTTTTACTTTTTTTGTTTTCATAATTAATTTATCTTTTATATTTCAGTTGTTTGTTATGCTGGTTCAGATACAAAACTAATGAAAAATAGTGGTAAAGCTACATTTAAACGTACACAAATTGATCGTTTACTCAATCGACTTATTCTTGGTGTAAGCCTTGCCATATATTTATATTTAATTTTCTGTTTTTTTTAATTTAGATCTTCTGTTTCTTATTGGTAATGTGTACTATTATGACAATATGTAGTGGCCTATGGGAATCATTTGTTGGTTATGATTTTCGTAGTTATTTACCATGGGAAACATTTCTATCACAAGATCGACGTGTTGGTGCCGTTCAAAAATGTTTATTAGTATTTTTATCATATATTATTATATTAAATACTGTCGTACCAATATCGCTTTATGTCAGTGTGGAATTTATACGTTTATTACAATCGAAATTTATTGATTGGGATGTTAACATGTATTATGCACCAAATAATGTTCCGGCACAAGCACGTACAACAACATTAAATGAAGAATTAGGTCAAATCGAATATATATTCTCGGATAAAACAGGAACATTAACACAGGTAATTAGAAATTTTGTTTTTATGAAATCAAAGAAATATTCGTACGAACTTATAGCTGAATGAAAGACATTTTCAATTAAATCTGTAAATATTTAGTCCTATGATTAAACGAACAATTTCTTCATTTTCAATAAGTATGAAAAAGATTAAAACATTAGATAACAAAAACTACTTAGTCTATCTAACATTAGACATTCGCCACTAGAAAATACTCTGATTGATATTTCATATAAATTTTTTCCTATTAATCTAGAATATAATGACGTTTAATAAATGTTCAGTACGCGGAAAATTATATGGATATGTAACTGATGAAGCTGGAAATGAATCACAAGAAGCTGATGTAAGAATAATTCTTTTATTATTATTTCTAAATAAATAAAATTTGTTTTTTTCAGAAATCAAAACAATTAGAATTTGAAGAAAAAGAGGAAGATTTCGAATGGTATGATCAAAAATTAATTGATGCGATTAAAAATGGTGATGAAGATGTAAATAATTTTTTTACACTTTTGGCTCTTTGTCATACGGTTATGCCCGAAGAAAAAGATGGAAAAATAATTTATCAAGCTCAATCACCTGATGAAAATGCGCTTGTTACAGCTGCACGAACATTTGGTTTTGTATTTGATGTAAAGATTAATTTGTGTTTTTTTGTTCAAAATCATATTTTTTCGTTTTATAGAATCGTAATCAAAGTAGTATTACAGTTCGTTTACAAGATAAAGAAGAAACTTATGATTTACTTAATATACTTGATTTTAATAATGATCGAAAACGAATGTCGATTATCATTAAAAAAGAAGGAAAAATTGTTTTGTATTGTAAAGGTGCTGATTCAAAAATTAAGGAACGTTTGGATGCATCAGAAAAAGAGATAATGGCAGAAACAGATGAACATTTAAATGTAAGAAAATATTGATTTTCTAATTTTATTTATATTAATAATATATTTTTATAGAAATTTGCATCGGATGGTTTACGTACACTTCTTTTAGCATGGAAAGATTTAGATGAAGGAGAATATAATAAATGGGCTGAGTCATTAGATAAAGCAAAGTAAGTTGTTATCGTAATAAGATGTATAACTCTTAATGAATCCAATTTTAGTACAAGTATGGAAAATCGAGATGAAAAAGTTAGTGAAGTATATGAAGAAATTGAAAAAAATCTTAAATTACTTGGTGCTACAGCTATTGAAGATAAACTTCAAGAAGGTGTACCACAATGTATTGAAAATCTAGCACGTGCTGGTATTAAAATCTGGGTATTAACTGGCGATAAAGTTGGTAAGTAAAAACTCCTTATAAGAAAAACTTTCATTTTTTGTATTGTTTTTTAAGAAACGGCTTATAATATTGGTTTATCATGTCGGTTATTAACTAATGATATGGATATTAATATAATTGATGCTGAAGATGAAAAAGGTGTTGCAGCAAAATTAGATGAAATTCGAAATGAAATGATTAATAAAATTGAACAATTATTCGGTGTTAAAATTGAAGATAGAAAGAAACGACTTGATTGGAAAGATTGGGGAATTGATGTAATGAAATTTGATCAACATAGAAAAAATTCTACGAATAATACGAATGGTAATAAAGATCAACCAACTGTTCTAAATGGTAATGGATCAACAGCAACAGCAACAACTACTGAAATGGGTTCACAAAATAGTGAAGGTTTTGATGGTTTTGGTTTGTTAATAACAGGAGCAGCATTAGTACATGTATTAACAGATAAATTAAAAATGAAATTTCTTGAACTTGGTACAATGTGTAAAGCTGTTGTTTGTTGTCGTGTAACACCATTACAAAAAGCTGAAGTTGTTGCATTAGTTATGGATAATGAAAAGAAAATTACATTAGCTATCGGTGATGGTGCTAATGATGTATCAATGATACAAAGTAAAAGAAAAAAACTTTTTTTATTGTGTTTATTTTTATTGAATATTTGATAAAATTTTATAGAAGCACATATTGGTGTGGGAATTAGTGGACAAGAAGGTCGACAAGCTGTTTTAGCAAGTGATTTTAGTTTCGGACAATTTTGTTATCTTGAAAGACTTTTACTTGTTCATGGACGTTGGTCATACTTGCGAATATCAAAATTTTTACGTTACTTTTTTTATAAAAATTTTGCATTTACTCTCTGCCATTTTTGGTTTGGATTTTTTTCGGGATTCTCAGCTCAGGTAATTTATTATCCTATAAATAAAATATTTCTTCTTTTCTATTGTTTATAGACTTTATATGATCCATTCTTCGTAGCAACATATAATGTTTTCTTCTCAGCATTACCTGTTCTTGCATTGGGTGTTTTTGATCAAGTACGTTCATATAAACTGTTTTTTGCTAAGTCTCGTATTTCGAGTGGGCGCCGCCCACCCGCTAGGCAGAACCCTGCATATAAATATATTCCGCTTTTAGTAGTACCTTATAGAAAATACATAATAAACCTTTTGTCGTTTTTTAGGATGTCACTGCTGCTCAATCAATCAAAAAACCACATTTGTAAGTAATCTATTTAATTTTATTTCATACGAATCTTTTTCTTAATGTTTAGATATACTCCAGGTCAAAATCATGAATTTTTCAATAAAAAAATCTTTGCTGAAAGTGTTATTCATGGAGTTTTAACGTCATGTATAATCTTTTTTATTCCATATTTGTCTATATCAAATAGTACACGTCCTGGTGGAATGACGCAAGCTGATTTACAATCATTTGGTTTTATTGTTGCAACAATAATGGTTGTTGTTGTCAATTTAGAAAATGCACTTGAAATGTGGTATTGGACTGGTTTATATCATTTTGTTTTATGGGGAACAATAGCCGTACATTTCCTATTCCATTTTGCATTATATTCAACATTTATCTTCAAAATTTTTAAAACAAATTATGAGTATGTTGGGGTGGCACAAGCTGTTTTAACAACTGGAAATTTTTGGTTTACATTAGTAATAACATGTGCAATATTACTTTTACCTGTATTTTGTCGAGAGTAAATTATTTCATTGATATTTAATATTCTATTTTTAATTGATTTTGATTTTTCTAGATTTTTTCGTATGCGATTTATGCCAAATAAAACTGATCGTGCAAGATTAAATCAAAAATATCGTATGGAAGAAAAAGCAGCATTTGTTGCACATATTAAACAAAAAATACATCAACCTAGAAAAGTTGCACGATCAGGTTATGCATTTTCTCAACAAGAAGGTTGGGGACCATTGATTACATCTGGACGAATGATATCAAAAGCTCCTTCACGTGCAAGACCATCAAATATTATTAATGTAAGTTCAATAAAATCTATCAGATGTTTTTTTCTTCTTGCTTCAAAAAAACTTTTTTTATTAATTTTTAATATCTATCTTATCTAGTTTAAAACGAGAGTACATTCAATGATTGTGAATGATGAGAAATCATCGAGAATAAGAATAGTAATATAAAGATAATAGTGAGTGAAAGCACATTATTATTTAAGTTAATTTTGCTTCTATTTATATGCTCTAAAATAATAGAACAAACATTAGGACGTTATTATTTCACTACTATTTGTTCGATTCAATCTATTTTTGAATAGAATATCACAAAATGCTGTGCATGTATTGTCAGTTAACTGAGACTGTTCTTTTGCTGTCTGTTATAGTTTATTCACAATATCACATAGATGACTTAAATTTATTTTAATGAATACAGAAAAGAATATGTAAACATGGACGATAGCACAGATAAATTTTTCTCTCTAGTAATACCTATTTTCTATGGCTTCAAGCTATAGAATTCTTACAATAAATGTATATATTTTAAACAGTAAGTAATATAGAATTAATGAATAACTATATCTATATCAAGTAGAGAAAATCTGATAGGGGAAAACAACATATATATATAATCAAACTTCACTTATTTTATTTTACCCGTAACTAATACTTAATATTGCATGCTTCTTCTTCTTGTCATTTATATGAAACTTTAGATTATAATGGAAATAAAGATACAATAGTGAGAAAGACTATCCATTGGAAGGAAATTATTCCTATAAAACAGGATTGATATCAGTCAATATTCTTTACTTGTGACAAACAAAAAATCATGATCATTTAAATAACTCCAGATTAAATGGTCGCATAATGAATTTTAACGAGAATCTATTACATAGAATTCATTATGTTATTTAGAACAATTCTGGATTTTAAGATTGAAATCAAGACTCCAAAATGCGTTTATTTTTAAATTTGTAGACATGATTAACCGTAGAAAACCTATATGTTCACTAATTTGATCTATATAATCTACGAGAAAGACCATATATATTAGTTTTTTCTTCTTCTTTTATTTTTGTTATTTTTATAACATTAATAAAATGTATGAGCTATTTTAGGCGAATACACCCTCAACAAATGATTATGGTTCATCTCAAAAAACAAATGTACTCGATCCAATTGATGATAATTCATCTAAGAACGAAAAAGAAGTCCTTGATCCATCAACTGCAAAAAAAACTGTCACAATTACTGAACCACCAACAGCATCAACGAGTGCATCGAAAGAAACTGATCCATTATTATTATCTAGTAAAGCCGAGCAATAACATTTAAATTTATATATATATATAAAATCATTCTCTATTCAATTAATGCTCATTTCTAAACATTTATTAGATTAGGAAATGGAAATGTACATATTTCAATATACATATCTGAGTCATATCTTTTTTTTTACAATTTTGCTAAACTAGCTCATATTCTTTATTCTTATTCTATTCTCGCCGGTGTGTTGTGTTGTATTAGTTTGATTTGTTTCTATTATTGTTATATGCTCAATTAAAAGAAAGAAAAAAAAACGATATGGAAAATATAAATAACATTGAAATATAATTGAATATGATTTTATTAACATTTTTTTTTGCATCTTAAATCACAAAGAAATAATTTGATTTCAATCATATGCTTGCATTTGCTAACTTTTGCTTGTTTTAGATTTATTATCATACCAATTCAAGATAAACCTCGATCTTTGGTATTATTTTTTTGATAATTTTTTGTTTTGTAAAACGTCAGTTATTAAATAAAACTATGTTTAAATAGCTAAGTCTAAACGGAAATAACTAATAATTTAATTTTTAGAAATAAATGCCGAGAGGAAGTCGACCAAAACCATCGAATAAATTCATTTCTGATGAAATTTTAAAAGAGTAAGTTAGATAATAATTTTTATCTAAAAATTATTTTTGTACGTATTAGAATTAAATCATATCGTCCATTATGTTTATTTATTAATAAACAAAAGAAAAAAGGAAGTACAGTAAGTATAAATATTGTAATAAACAAAAAGAGAAATAATTTATTTATAGGATAATCCGTTTACTTTACGAGTAAAGTTTTGTAAATTATCAAGCGATAAACAAGCGAGATTTTTACAAAAATCCGTCGATAAATATATTGAATTACTTGTAAATATAATTGAAGTCAATAGATAATTATGAATTTTAATCTATATAGGATGAAAAAGATGTAGATGAACGTGTACAAATCGAATGTAAATTATTCGATTATTTATTAATGAAAGGCGAACAGAAGAAATATTTTCAATCGATTAATGCACCAGCAAAACCACCCGGGTATATATATATATATATGAAAGTTTTTGCAATTGAAATATTTGCTTATTTTTAGAACAACTGTACCTTTTTATACTCAAGCTGTTAAAGACGAACATGATGATGAAACATCTTGGAGTTCATTGAGTACAGCTGAACAACAAAGTTATAAAAAGAGAAGAAAAGAAGTAAGTAGTCTTATATTACGATGACATGTTGAATAGATAGTTTAACAACAAATATGATATAGCAGTGGACAAAACTCAGTGATCAAAATAATACGTAGAAAAATGCTTCTAGATACGACTGTATATATACAGTAATAAGAAAAAATCATATATTAGAAGGAAAAATGGTGCTCAGTAGAACGACAGTATTATTAACGAGAATCTCGAAACTACTGCAAAAATCTTGTTAATTACAAACAATCATGACGTTCATCTGAAGAATTCTGAGAGGCAGTCATTATTTTGTTTGTTCGATTCGCCCTTTAGTGGGTTCTTTTTGAAACATTTTAATCGATATCAGTTTTCTAAGATAATACTGATGAATTTTAATAGTAACCAACTTTTCGATCAGCATAGAAAAACATTTTACAAAAGCGAACAGTATTACCAGACGAAAATTTATCCTTTCTTTTTATTCGCACATTGTTACGATACATATTATATGTCGAGGTCTTTTGTTTATATATGACTGGAAAACGTCGAACAAAGCGTAACATGGTAGAAATAAAGAAAAATAAATCGTTAATAATAGAGACGTAGACGTTGGCTCTTTTAAAGGAGACAAACAAATTGTGTTTGTGTGTAATTGAAACATGTGTATCTTCTTCATAATTTACTTAAGAAAAATCGTGCATCCCTATAAGAACAACAAAAATGATAGAAAGACTAAAACAAGAATTAATCGAGATCAACTACGTGCATTCAACATTATTATACGACAGTGATATAACCCTACGATATAAATGACTGGACTTAGGAAAAAAGTAAGAAAACGAAGGCATACATTACACGATCACATTATAAGAAGCAGTAGTTAAGAAAACGACGGTGATGCACCAGTTGAATTAAATCAAATACAAAGAATAGAGTCCCAGCAATACGAATTATATAATGACAAATTTTCACCTCACTCTGATAATCCTTCTATTAGAATCGTATATTTTACTAATATTTGAAATTAGAGCAACCAATATATTGTCTTTTCACTAACGAAATATGCCAATACGCGATCAATAAAAATGTCTTTCTCAGAGTCAGCTTCATTTCTATAAATGACTTTTCCTGAAGAAAAAAGTATTATTCCTATAGATTTTCATTGGACTAGTATAGAATTCGAAATTAATGATACTGGTTCTTGATTCTATTCTGTGTGTAAAAGCAGCATTTGTCTCACCGATCGTAGTTTTGACCAACCCTCATATAATATTAATATTTTTATTTTCTAATAGGCTAAATATGAATATTCAGCACAAGTAAGAAATTTTGCTAATGATTTACCCGAACGTCTCCGCACAGACTATTTACTTTATGCTGAACAATTACCATATAAAGCTCAAGTAAATAATACACCATTGTCCACTGGTTATGATAATACGAATGTTGAAAATTTAATTCGTCAACGTCGTAAATCATTAACAGCATTACCTGATAGTTTACAAACAACAACAGGTGATGATTATCATCCAAAATTAACAAAAAAACAACTTACTATATTACATAAATGTATGCCAAATGCACTTTATTATGAAACTGCTATATCAAATGATGAAAAACCAGCATTTACAAAAGCCATGACAAAAAATGCTTATATGAGAACATTATTTAATCAATTAAATGATGAAGAACGATTAACATATATATTAAAATCAATAAAAAAATGGAATGAATTTCTTCATTTCAATCCAAATGTTATTGAAAATTTAATTCCAACATTACATTTATTATTAGCTAAAAATGAAGATATTATTTTATATTTTCAATCAATGGGTTTACCGCCACGACCACCAATAAATAGTTATCTTTTTTTTAATCATGAAAAAGAAGAAATAGGTTCTCGACAATCTTGGTCAGATTTATCTTCGATACAAAAAACTGAATATGCTCAACAATTAGCTGAAATTAAAAATGAATATTATCAAAAACTTGTTGAATTTGTTGATCAAATTTTAGCATCAGATTATATGAGATATGAATTTTTTCGTAATGTTAAATATGCAGTTAAAGATTATGAATTAGCAGCTAAATGTGAAATAACAGATAAAAATACTGGACAACTTAAACTTATTGAATATTATATGCTTAAAAATGAAATGACAAATAATTTGAATCAATTCAATCAAATAAGAGAAAAATTATTATCAACACAATTAACGAATGAACAAAAGAATCTTGTTGAAGATCTTTCACAATTATTGTATAAATATATTACGTGAAAGAAAAAAAAGATAAATAAAATTTTTTTGTTTGATGTGTTAATTTAACTTTTTTAATTTTTCAGTATTTGAAAAATTCTAAAAAAAAAAA
>CAJNOI010002165.1:0-10361 GCA_905250115.1 Adineta steineri
TCATCGGTTACCTAAAATATTTTTCAAATATATATATTATTGAAAATCGAATATAATTTACAATTTCATCTTGTTCATTACGAACTAATTGTGTAATAAATTGGAATGGTTTCGAAGGTGTTTTACGATTCAATGATGAACTATTATCAATTGAATCAACATCAGGATCACGTATAAAACGACCTAATGAATCAACATATCCCATTGAAAATCGTCTAAAAAACAAACATTGCATTTTATTTGACTTATATTGATATTAAACTCTAGAATTCTTTGTTCGTTTAATCAGTCAAATTATTCTTGATTTCCGGCTTTCGCCAATCGCGAAGAGACAGTAAATCTTATTTTATATATATTAGTAATTATTTACCCTTTAGGTCGAATATCTGTTTCTTGATTAATACTTAAACAGGATGATGATGTACTTATATTTCTTTGTCGATTTAATGGTTTTGATTGTATGACCGTATCTGAATTAATCGATGCTGTATCTATCATTTATATAATTCATATTTTCGATTATATAAGAAAGATAATTATTTACCAGAGTCAAATGTTTTTACTTGTTGTGAATGGATTATAGAATCATCATGACGTAGTTTTAACATAAGATCAGTAATATATCGATAAAATATCGTACTTTGTAAAAATTGAGGAAAATATTCCTAATAAAGTAAAAATGTAGTTTTTTTGTTTATAACTTTTCATAACTTACACGTTGTAATATAATATAAACAATCCAACTTGCTTGATCAAATGTATCAATAGATGGACCCGCATTAAGATCTGGTTGACAAATACTACATTCAATCTTTGCACGAATAACATCATCAAAACCTAATCTTAATGGTGCTTGCAACGAAATATATCTATTTTTTAATAGAAAATCATATTTAAAAACGAAAAATTGAAAATTTTTAACTAACTGTTCATAAATAGATAATGCATTTTGTGTTAATTCTTGATTATTAAGTTGTCTATTGATAATATTTTGATAAAAATCTTCTACATCAATCCAGAATCGAATAAGATTAATTATTTTTTCTTGTTCAGCAAACTAGATTAACTAATTTCATTTTATAATGCAAAAAACAAATTTTCATTTTTTTCTAACCTTCATCAAATATGATAATGAATTATTATGATATAAAAAATCATGCAATTGCAGTTCATCACTTGTTAACATTTTCAATTGATAATTTAAATGAAAACTACTTTCTAAATAACTTGGATATGCACTAGAATAAAAAACATAAATATTTTTTTATCAATTAAAATTTAAACAACTTTTGTTCA
Source organism: Adineta steineri (assembly GCA_905250115.1). Lineage (NCBI taxonomy): Eukaryota > Metazoa > Rotifera > Eurotatoria > Adinetida > Adinetidae > Adineta > Adineta steineri. The sequence goes on from CAJNOI010002165.1 coordinate 1,297, forward strand.
ATTAATTCCCATATATGTTCACGTGCCATATGAAAACAATTTGAATCTGGCTTATTATTATTATTTGATGGACATATTAATACTATAGAAATTCGAATATAATTAGAATTTTAATTTAAGAAAAATAATTTTACAAAGAGTTGTTCGTCGTATTTCATCATTGATTGGAACAATATATTTTGCATCGATTGATAAATATCTATGAAATAATGTTAATGCGATTGTTTGATGATCATCATTGGAATTTTCTCGAAGTATTTTCTCAAATGTATTTATATCAAGTATAAATTTTATATAAGATAATAATGAACATGAATCCATATAATGTATAAAATAATCAAGTTCATCATTCGGTGTATAAATAAGATTGTACAGAGAACGATGAAAATGAGAATGACGAAGAGAAACAAGTTCAGATGATATCGTACAATGACCTAAAAATGTGATGAAGGAAGGATAAAGAAAAAAGAATATTTTTCTTTTTATACCTGATTGCATAGCTAAATCTTGATAATAAGACCATTGTTGTACACTAGAAAATGTTTTTGAATCACTTTTATTATACTTGCGAATTTTTTCTATAAAAGATTTTAATAAACGAAAAGAAATAAGTATAATTTTCAAAAAAAAATCTCACCTTTATTACTATTATGAAATGAACGAAAGAAAGACATAATTATTATTTACATCTAATATTTGAAAACTAAAAGAAATACGATTATTATCTATTGTGGTTATTTATGACTCATATTATACTTAGATTCGTGTATTGTTAGTATTACTATATCTTCTTTATTCTAACAGAGGGTGTTAGATGTTAGACACAAATAAGAAAGTAAAATTTATGTTGTATGACCTTTTTATTCTAAAGAATTGAATATAACATGAAATAGTATCAAATAAATTTTATTAATCGAAAGAAAATGATTATTTTAAAAGTTAGAACACAACTAGTTGCTCCAATAACATATTTCTTTTTGAATCAATACCATACATAACAAAAATACGATTATCTATAGATTATATATATACAATTATTAAGTAGAATATTTATTAGTGTAATTATATACCAAGAATTTCAGCACATAGATCATGTCGTGCTTGTTTCATATAATTTATTGTGTTCAAGTTCAGTACAACCATCGATTGCATACAATAAATCTAATTCTGTAACTACATATATTTGAAAAGATATAAAATCTATATATTAAACATAACAATTCAATTCAATTTTTTAGTTAAAACTACATTGAAATGAAAATTCCAAATTGATTTATATTTCAGTATGAAACTAAAGATGGAAGTAAATATGAATATTAATATTCAGTTTTCAACATTCAGCTGAATTAAATGTCTTAATCAAATTAAAAAAAAGAGACAAAACTTAATTTAATACAATTTTTACATGAATCACGGCGATTAAGTTTTATTAACAATATGAAAGATCAATACATTGAAATATTTTTATAAAATTTTCATCATTAACAATATTTCGTTTGTATTGAAATAAAATACCATCAGAAAATCAAAATAAAATATTTAGTTGAGTTTTGAATTCTAATATATATATATTCAATAATCAAGTAAATAAAATTATTAAAATATTAATCATTAAATTTCATATTTTATCAAAATTTTTTATTTGATAAATATTACGAAAACTTAATAATACAAAAGACAGATTAGTTTATTAAGTTTTTATGAGAAAAAAATAAGAAAGTTTCTTTTATGTAATTTCTATTGTATAATAACAGAATGATAAATGTCATTTATAATATTTTAATGAATAAATATGGTTTTAGTTACTCAAATTTTTCATATTCTACTTTATAGTATCCAACTGTACAAAAAAAATAGTTCCTATCATATAATTGTATCTTTTTTATCTTTGATTAATCACATTTATATTTTGTTTACTTAACTCATATTGAAAGTAAAATAAGAGAAAAGATACATCATTTCTATTAGAAATATTTTATTAACTAATTCTAATATTTGCATTTTTATAGAAATTCATCTTGAAAAATAAATTAAATTTAGAAAATGCAAGAATAATAAACAAGAGCTAATTTTGTATTAATCAATTTTATGAAATTAAAATGACTTCTTTTGTTATTCAAAAGTTTTTGTGTTTACTAATTGTTGATTTTCTCTGTGTAGATTAGTTTTTTAAATTTATTCAATGATTAAATTATTTAATAAAATTTTACATACAGACAAATTCATTTTAAAACTAAAAGCGAACAATAGAAGACTTGATATAAATAATGTATTATTTTTAATAAAAATTATATTTTATTAGAAATATTACATATACATAATTGTTCATAAATGGAAATGTATTTTGGATTTCAAATGATATGAAATACAAAATAAGTATTAACAATAATAATAGAATATTCACTATATTGAAATACATATGCATGTATTTTATAATCGTAATTAAACATTCTTTCCTTATATAACTTTATACAATTTATAACATAAAAAATATACTTTAACCTTGATACTTTTAAAATAAAAATATAGAGAGTACCCAGCATTCACGTCATCGAAGGTAAATAAGAAAAGAAAAAATATGATAAAAGAAATAATAAATCATCGAAATTATCATAATATAAAACGAAGCAATAATATGTGAAATAAAATAAACGATGAATAATATCTATTCAGATTGTATTAAATATAAAATGTATTCAAAACGAAAAATCTATACAGATATTTCATTTATTTTTGCAATAACAAAATATCGATTGTATTCAACTTGTTTAAATATCTTTTTTTATTTGAATTAATTTAGAAGAAATAAAAAAGTAATATAAAGATAAATATGAGAGATTTATTAATTGATCATAATTACATATGCAATTTATAATAATACTATAAGATATCTCGTATTTGTTTTTTTCTTTATTTTTGTAATATATTTTTGATTTGATCAAAATACAACGGTATTCGATAATAGGCATGGTTTGTGTCAGTTATGATTGATTATTCTCTTTCATGTAAACTTATAGGAAACGAATAATAATGAATGAATAGACATATTAGGAATGATAGGAATTAAACAGTCATTGGACCATAATACAACAATACATGACAAGTAAAGTAAAAACATGAATATGAATACATTGTTACTTGAAAAAAATATTTGCAACTAAAGAGAGATGTATTTTTATGACAATTTAATATTTAATACGTAATAGTTAGTTAAAATACCTTTCGATATAAATTTTCTTTTTTAAAAACTATAAGAATTATGTATATTTTTAGAGTTATATAATAAGAAATGTTACTATGACTTTAATAGATTTCAAAAGATTTCTTATTAAATAATAACAAATGTTTTCGAAAAAAACAATATTCATTTTTCTCTTTTGATTTTTGATTTGTTCGAGTAAAAAAATTATATCATAGATGCTTATATCTAGAAAATGATTTTAAACGTCAATATGAAAGGTATTTTTTATGAGAAAAATTTCTTATCTTACTCGATGACTTAAAAAGTATGCTTCATGGTTCGATAGACATAATTACTTCACCTTTAATCAGTATGCAACTTTTTGCGTTGTTTTATATATTTCTTTTTTCATAAACTAAATACATTTTATTCTTATCATTATTTATTTATTTTATTTTATTAGTTAACTTTATCATTCAATTTTGTTATTAACATATAATTTTATACTTGTTTGCTATTATATATCTGTATTTTTTTTCTAATATTTGTATAAAATATTATACATATACATCGAGATAATAAGGTAAATATTAAATAGTAACTAATGTCTATATTAATAAAGAATTTTTAGTTTTATGAAGTTTTCTCTTCGTCAACAAATATAACGAGGGAAAATAGTAAAAATGACTTCAATAACTAGAAGATAGAGATGATTAATTAAAATATTAGTATTATAATTATGAAATGAAAAAAATATATAATAAATTGTGTCAGTTTGATTTCATTTAAATGATAAATCTTCATGAAACTATATTTTTTTTATAGATTAAAATGACTTCTATGGATATTGAGATGTTACCATTAGAACATCAAATTGATCAAATATCTTCTGATATCAATTCAAGAAGAACTACAAACTCAATTCAGGACCAACATCCTGTCGGAACTATTGTCGATGATCTCGACGAGGTCAATGGGACTCCATCGAATAAGTATGTCTAATTTATTTCATTTTCATGTATAATTAACATTTATCATCATTAGGCCGGATCATCGTCAGCATAAGCTGAATTCCAAGAAAGTAGTCTTCATGTTTGTTATGTTCACACTCATATCAATGATCATTGGCATTTTTATAGTTTGTTTTTCATCACCGAAGCCCTTAGGTATGATATACATCTCTCATATTCAGTCAATCATATTCACTTACATTCTTCTCACAGAAAAGAACTTTCATTATAGAAATAAAATAGTTTTAAAGCTCTACTACTAAAATTATTTCAATATACTTGAAGTCAACGAAAATTATTATATTTCATTTCATATTATATCTTTTATATCGTTTAGGTAAAACATGTACGTTTATTTTGAAATCAGAAGCTCCCAGTTTAATTACCAGTGATTCTCATCCGCATTCTATTGCTGTTGCTGATTTTAATAATGATAATCTGCCTGATATTGTTGTTCCTTATTCTGGCACAAATAGTTTAGGAATATTTCTTCGACAGGACAACACTACCTTTAAAGATCAAATCACATATTCAACTGGTATTGGTTCACTTCCATATGCTGTCTGTGTTGGTGATTTCAATCATGATCAACAAATAGATATAGCTGTAGCTAATTATGGCGCCAATAATATTGGTATTTTTCTTGCAAAAGGTAATGGTACTTTCATGTCACAAATTACTTTTTCTACTGGCTCATCTCGTCCACTGTGGATTGCTGTTGGTGATATGAACAATGATAAACAACTTGATATAGTCGTTGCAAATTATGGTACTAATGATATAGGCATTCTTTTTGGAGATGGTCTTGGAAATTTTGGAAAGCAAAAAACATTTTCAACTGGTTATGATTCTGTTCCATATTCACTTGCTATTTCTGATCTTAACAATGATGAGAAACTTGATATTATTGTTGCAAATCATGGCATTGACAATGTTGGTATATTTTTAGGACATGGAACTGGTATATTTGAAAGCCAGTTCATAATTAGTACTGGATATAAATCTCAACCTTATTCAGTTGCTATTGATGATTTAAATAATGATACTTATATGGATATTGTAGTTGCTTGTGCTGGTTTAAATACAATCGATGTCCTCCTAGGCGTTGGAAATGGTTGTTTCACAATACCATACAAATATTCCACTAACAATAATTCATTTCCATTATCGATAGTAATTGGTGATTTTGATAATGATAGTCAACTTGATATTGCTGTAGCAAACTATAACAATAAAAGTGTGGGCGTATTTTTTGGATATGGAAATGGATTTTTTAGAGATCAACTGATATTCTTTAGTGTTACTTACAATTTTAATCCATATGCCATTGCTGCTGGTGATTTCAATAGTGATAATCGATTAGATATTGCTGTCGTCAATTACGATTACAACTATGTTGATATTGTTTTGACATATCGAAATTATACTTTCTTAAATCAAAATACATATTCAACAGGCATTCAAAGCTATCCGAGTTCAGTCGCTGTTGCTGACGTTAATAATGATAAGAAACTGGATATTGTCGTCGCTAATTATGGAACAAATAATATTGATATATTTCTTGGTTATGACAATAATACTTTCTCACCTGAAATAACTTATTCAACTGGCAACTATTCTCGACCATATTCAGTTACTATTGGTGATTTTAATAATGATAAGCAACTGGATATTGTCGTTACCATTTCTGGAACAAACAATATTGGTATATTTCTTAATTATGGTAATGGTATTTTCTCAAGCCAAATTACCTATTCGACTGGCAATGGCTCTAGCCCAAGTGATGTTGCTGCGGGTGACTTTAATAATGATGGACAACTTGATGTCGCCGTTGTTAACTATGATGGTTGCAATATAGGTATATTTCTGGGATATGGGAATGGTACTTTTTCCAGCCAAAAGACTTTTCCCACTGGGAACCGATCTAACCCCCAATCTATTGCTCTTGGTGATTTTAACAATGACAGTCGATTAGATATAGCTGTCGCCAATTATGGAAGAGCTAATATGGGCGTATTTCTTGGGTATGGCAACGGTACTTTTGCAGATCAAATCTCCTATTTCGTTCCACTTGGCACTAGTCCATCTGATATTGCTATCGGTGATGTGAATAATGATAATCACCAAGATATAATAGTTACTGTCGATTACAGTTATACTATTCTTATTTTCCTTGGATCCGGTAATGGAATATTTGTCAAAGGAAATTCATATTCTACTGGTAGTGGTTCTCAACCAGTATCAATTGCTGTTGGTGACGTAAACAATGACAATCAACTAGACATCATCGTATCTAATTGTGACACTAACAATGTCGTAGTATTTATTGGGGAAGGTGATGGAACGTATCTTAATCAAGGAAGTTATTCAACTGGTGACAATTCTTGTCCAACTTGGGTCGTTCTTGCTGACATTAATAATGATAACATTCTTGATATTGTCGTCGCCGATAATGGCACGAATATGATAGGTGTTTTTCTCGGATATTCTTATATAACTGGTATACTTGAAGATACATATTTAACCGGATCTTCTCCACATCCACATGGTTTAGCTCTTGGTGATTTCAATCGTGATGGTCAATTAGATATCGCCATAGCAAATTATGGTTTAAATAATGTAGGAGTACTTTTAGGACATACAAATGGAACATTTCCATTACAAACAGTATTTTCCACCGGTGACTTATCATTTCCAACTTCAGTTGCCGTTAATGATTTGAATAATGATAATGAATTAGATATTATTGTGGCTAATTCTGCAACTGAAAATGTCGGCATCCTTTATGGGTATGGAAATGGTAGTTTTGCAAATTTAGACCTGTATTCAACTGGAGTTGGTTCTATTCCACAAGCAGTAGCTACTGGTGATTTCAACAATGATAAGAAACTTGATATTGCTATTGTTGACTCTGGCACTAATAGGGTAGTAACACTTATCAAGTACGATACTGGAAGTTTTCAAAAGCAAATACCATTTTCCACAAGCTTAGGTTCAGCTCCACGAGCAGTAGCTGTTGCTGATTTAAACAACGATGAGTGGTTAGATTTCGTGTCAGGCAATTCAGGCATTGACAATGTGGGTGTTTTTCTAGGACTAGGCAATGGTATATTTTCCAATCAAACAACATATTCGACTGGAATGCGCTCGTTGCCAATTGCGATTAGTATTGCTGATTTGAACAATGACAGTTATTTGGATATGGTTGTCGCCAATGCATGGGGTGACAATGTAGGTATTCTTTTTGGATATGGTGATGGTACGTTTACAAATCAGACGACTTTTGATACTGGCTATAATTCCGGTCCATGTGGAGTCATCCTTGCAGATTTTAACAATGATAGTCGATTAGATATTGCCGTCGCTCTTCAATTCACTGGTGCAATGGGTGTTTTTTTAGGACACGGGAATGGTAATTTTTCTTCTATAGTTATCTATGCAATTGACAGTGAAGCTTCTCCAGTATCAACTGCCACTGGTGATTTTAACAACGACAATCGATTAGATATTGTCGTGTCCAATTTTGATCTTGGTAGTATAAGTATTTTTTATGGAAATGGTGATGGTACTTTTTCCAATCTAATTAGCTATACAACTGGCAGTGGTTCACAACCAGCATGGGTCGTCGTCAGTGATTTAAATAATGATGCTATATTAGATATTGCAGTTTCCAATTTCGGTACAGACAATATTGGCGTGTTTTTTGGAAATATGAATCATAGTTTTTATGACCAAGTAACATTTTCAACTGGTATTGGTTCTGCTCCGAATGCATTAGTCGTTGAGGACTTTAATAATGATAATCAACTGGATATCGCCTTTGTCAATTTCGGTACCAATTATTTAGGTGTTCTTCTTCAATGTATTAATGGTACTTTTTTTGATCCATTGACCTATTCAACAGGTGAGAATTCTCAGCCATATAATCTTGCAGTGGGTGATTTTAACAATGACAAACGTCTCGATATTATCGTCGCCAATCTTGATACAGATAATATAAGTATGTTTTTCGGATATGTTAATGAAAGTTTTCTAAATGCACCAGCTTATTCCACTGGATCTTCTTCTCAAGTGACTTCCATAGCTGTTGGAGATTTTAACAATGACACTCGATTAGATGTTGTTATCACTAATAATGCTACAAACAATGTTAAAGTTATATTTGGATCAGGCTATGGTACTTTTGTCAATGATATAACATATTCAACTGGTAATGATTCTCAACCATGTTCAGTTAGTGTTGCTGATTTAAATAATGACAATCAATTAGATTTTGTTGTTGCAAATTCTGGTATTAATACCATTAGTATTTTTCTTAGTAATGGTACCGGCACATTTTCAAACCAAATCACTTATTCTACTGGTGTTAGTTCTCAACCATATTCAGTTGTTATTCTTGATTTTAATAACGATACCCGATTAGATATTGCTGTTGCTAGTTATGGAACTAGTCATATCGGTGTATATTTCGGTTATGGTAATGGAAGTTTTATGAATCAACAGGTATTCTCTAGTGGTTTTAATTCACATCCATTTGCACTTGCTGTTGGTGATATAGACAATAATAATTTAACTGATATTATTGCAACTAACAATGGATATGGTAATATTGATATTCTTATGAAAACTTGCTAACATGACATTTTTCATTTATATCTATACTTTTTTTAAACTATATAATATTTTTTTAATAGTTCTTCTAATGTTCTTTCTGTAGTTTGAAACTGACTTTTTTTTACAGTGTATTTTTATTAAATTCTTTTGTTTACTTAAAATTGTTTACTATGTCCAAAGAGATTGAACATTTAATATAGTAGAGATTTTCTGTAAGATTTAGATCCACACAAATATGATTGTAGTAATGACAGATTCTT
>CAJNOI010002166.1:0-10353 GCA_905250115.1 Adineta steineri
ACAGCCGTAGGCACCTCCCCCTCCCCATTCGCCCACAGCCACCCTCAAGATACTGCAGACAAAACATCAGTTTTAGAGGTATAACTGTGAAAACTATGTCCACATTTATTTGAATAGTCATGAAAATTATTACAGATACACGAACATTTACAACATTTTTTCATACAATAATTGAAGTTATTCTTCTAAGTCTTCAGCTACAATCTTAGAAACTCTGTGGTTCCCAGCTACCATATGAGCTGTTCTTTCAGTCGTCATATGCAAAGTATGGAGTGTTGCCCGATGAGTTGCTGTAACTGTATTGATATGGTTGTTCGTCCTTTTTAGTGGATTATAGGCAGCCATCATCTTAGCCCGTACTTCAGGCAGAGCCATCACACCAACAAATGGACAAAGAAGAACAGCCAGATATGTCATATAACCAAGATAATCCTACAAAAATGAGATAGAACGATATGTATATGGAACTGAATATCAGGCATTTTCTTACCATACTCAGAGTAAAGAGCCAGTTTTGATCTGAATCTGTTACGTACGTGACTGTTAGAATTGAAACTGTCAGCGGAATCCATGCGAAGATGAAGATCAGCGAGATCCATAACAGTTGCAACACCATTTTAATATTCTTCTTCCACGTATTTTGTTGTTGCATGTGTCTTTTCTGATGTAAAACCTTTACAACGATCAGTAAATTGAGACCTGTTGTCACAACGACAGGGAGAATATAGTTCAGAGAGCAATCGAGAGTTGTGGTGACCAACTGCACTTGATAACAGAGACCAGCACAGGTGAATGTGGTATAGCTAAACTGCTGTGTGCACCAAGGATAGACGAATGCCATGAGTGTATAGTAGATTGGAGGGTAGACAATGGAAACAAGCATTGGTAGATAGTGAAACAGAAATTTAAAACGTTGACTTGCGAACAAGGGCTTGTGAAAGACGAGTAGGTAGCGTTCAATTGTGGCACTTGTAATGAGAAGGAGCTCTTGCAGAGTGAGACTGTAATTGTAGATGATCCAAAAGTAACAATAAGAATCGGACTTGCTTGGCACAGAGCCAGCAGAGAGGAACTTGAGTGTCAGGGGCAATTCAGTTGTGACCTAAGGGTCAAAAACGTCAGAAAGAATATGAAAATTTTTATAGATTTTCTAAATAAGATATCGATATCTCACCTGTACAAATGCACAAATAATTAAACAACAAATTATGTGATCTTGCTGTCTTTTCTGCCAGATATCTCTTCTTAATTTGATGAAGTAATAGAGTAGTACTAGTGAACATAATGCAGAGGGTATGAGTAGAACAAGGAGCAAGTAAAATTTGATTTGATTGGAGTTGTCAGACATTTTTTTGTAACACTTGTAAATTTTTCTTTGACTTCAAAATAAGACAAGTAAACAGAAAAAATAGAAGACAGCTAGCGAGAAAATTCTTTTTTTCATTTCCATTTAATTAATCAAGTATTAAAAGATTTCAACTGCTTCGACTGACATAAAAAGTCTAAGATAATAAATAAAAATAGACATACAGAGACGTCACTACTCTAATACGCAGTAAACATACTTATTATATTATTTTAACATATTTTGCGCACAGAAGTAACTTTTAATATCAGAAAATACTTTATTACTAAATATTATTTAAGTCTCTTTTCGATTTTATGTTTAGTTTTGTTCTGAAAAGAATATTTCGACTACACTTATTTGCATTCTTTACTCTATTCGCTCACAAGTATTTGATTGCTTAATATAACAATAAACAATGAAATAAATAGGCTATAATTTTGTTTTTGTTGAAATGTCAAGTAGGAAAAAGCAGGATGAGTGTGAGTAACAATCTGTTCACTATGAGCATCCGTAGTCATACCCACACCCACCCTCAAGATGGTTTAATAGGTATAAACTTCAACGACATAATTTAGATGATGTTTCAACTATTACATTCATAGAAAAAAGCAATGACTAGATAATTTCTCATTATGTAATAAGATCCTTAATTATCAGATCTATATTTTGATTATATAATTATCTATCAGATGGAAAGTAATATCGAATTGCTTTTAGTTTTAATATAAAACATAACTATCTAATGTGAATTTGTTTAACAATCTTATTTTATCGTAGAGTAATAAAACAAAACAGTTGATAGACGCTTTTCTTTTCTACGAATAAAAACAAATAAACGAGTTTTAATCTTTCTCTCTTTGTTTGAATATTTTAGTCAAAGTAATTGACTTTTTACATATTTATTTTGATATCATTCAACAACATTTAACAAAATATGTGAGTCAGATATTTATATGATTTCATCGATAAATGTTGCTTCCTACAATGGAGAAACAAAAGAGTGATGTAATACATTGTTTGTATTTTTCAATTTGAAATACTGCTGATATTTTAAACAATCATAGCAAATAATATGGATCAGGTATGGATAAGATAATTAGATGGATATACATATTGATATTTTCTCACATCCACACAACACCAAAACGATGGTTTATACTAACAAGAAAAAACAGTCTGCTCAGGGTAATAACAATTTACTAAGAAAATGTTTCTATATTTTCATTATCTTGAGATCTGCTTGTGAAACTTATCTCAAATTGATCTATTGGATTTCTCGTCAATTTAATCCACACTTGATAATTACCTATTTCATTACAAAATGAGACGATCACTACGATTGAAGTTTTATCAAAATGTAATAGATGCAAGTCAAGCCATTCCTATTGAAATAAACTTGCAGCTGTTGAATAAAAATATATTTCTTTTCATAACTGTTTTGTTTCTGATATCTCAATTTGTCTTATCGAAAAATCTATCTGGAGTTTCTAATAAAATTTTCTTTGTTTCCATATAACTTCTTTTATTGATTTCAACATGACCTTTATAATATCTCTTATCAGCTATAAATTCTTTTGATTATATTATTATGAGATTGTCGAGAAAATAGAAGAGATAAATGTAGATGCGGATAAAGAAAAGATGAATGCATATTCACATCCTCAAGATCCTTTAGTAAATAATTCAATGTCATTCAAATCGAAAGAAGAAAAAAAGGAAATGTTTATTTGTCAGAAATAATCATATATTTTGGAGTTGTGTATGTTATATTCAAACCTTGAAAGAGTATTTCTCCTATTTTTTTTCGACAAAATATTAGAAGAAGGAAAAGACGTGTCATTAGCTTAGTTTTTCTAGTGTAATCATGGAGATTCTGTTTTCTATTGAGAAAAGGTTAACTTTTTGTTATCATCATCGTTTTATTCATATACAATTCTCGTTTTGTGACACAACGTAGTTTATATTATTATGATTACCATAGAGCCTACATGATGTTACAAGCTCTCTATTTCTTGTTCTGTGTACATAAAACATTACTGTAACATCTAATAAATGAGAGAAACATTTACTCAAAGAATTATTTTTCATGAAGGAAAAAAGTACATTAGAATGTGTTGTTATAATAAATCAATATTTAACTAATTTTGCAATACTAAAAATACTGTGTTTTAATTTATCTAATAAATAGGATGTTAACACTATTCCACATAAATATATATCTGAATTGTTTGCAACATTTTCAGAATGATGACGAAAAATATGATTATATATTGAATTACAAATTATAATCAATCAAAAATGGAAGAATAATAAAAAGAGAGATTTTCGAAATGTTGTTTTACTTTATGCTGCACAAACTTAAGTCGAATGTGTTTGATTCTGGAGAAGTGTTCAGTTTTTTTCGCCTAATCATACAAGTCGTTTGATTATTCTTCGTTTAGACATTAAAGATTGACCTAGTTCTATATGAATGATGTGATAATTCACTGACACATTTAAAGTATTCAGATTCGCATGTATAAATAAATTTCAATTATATTAATTTGATTTTTATAGAAAATTTCATTTCCAACTAAATGTTGATCCTATTTTCTTTCCGAATTCAATTTTGTTACATTGATCGTTCTTTATATTTTTCATCTTTTATGTAAGTCAAAAGTGCTATTAATAAATATAATTGTCCTCAAATAACATTTAAACATGTAGGAAAATCAACTCTCCGAATAGATAAATATTTTTGAAAAAAAAAAGACCTGACTATTTTTGTTTGATTAAACTGATGGAATGACTTCTGTGAAAACGACATTGGGACCGTTTCTCCGTTAGATTGATGAAATGAATTCTGGGAAAAAGACATCAGGACCGTTTCTCCGTTAGATCGACGAAAATAAATCTGGGAAAAAAATATGCAGTACCCACTCAAAAGAGAGAAAAAAAAAAGAATTTATTTCTCAATAAATATTTTGTCTACTATTATAAATTGAATTCATTTGATTAACTTAGAATCTGGCGTTTGATGGCTTCAACAAGCGTTTGTTTATGGCTTTCATTCATGATTATTACACAAACAGTTGGAGAAGATACACAATCGATGATAATGTCTTTAATACCTAATGCTAAATTTCAATGTGCGAACACAACTTGTTTACCATTCATTAGCGTTATTACAACAGACATTAGGAATTGTCAATTTGCCTGTTTAGGTCAAAGTCAATGCATAGCAGCAACTTTTCATCGATCAACTTTCAATTGTGAATTATTTGATAATATGTTGAACCAAAGTGGAAATATGTTGGGTGATGTGGATGCTACTAGCATTAATGTTATTAGTGGAACGCGATTTCCACCTGGTAAGTACAAAAATAGAACAGATTTAGAAGAAAATATATCTCTGACAGAAATAGTCAACACATCTATGTGTAAGTTACAGATCGATTCGGCTCAAAATGACAGAAAAAAACATTCAGTCAAAGTCTTTACGGAAGCAATTTTTTTTGAACTAAACGGCCTCTTTCGAGATTTATTTTTCGAATTCTACTTTGAAAATACCTTAGTAAAACGAAATCCCATTAACACTTGAAACTAAACACTCAATACCATCGAGTATTAAAAGAATAATGAAGAAAAAATGAAATAATTATCCGACGAAACGTCTATAGATATTATTTTTCATATTCATCAATCTATACAAAATATCGCTATTTATTAAACAAATTTTCATCAGAATTCCATATAAATATAACGCATTGGACAGATTCTTAAGAAATAAAAAAGAAATTACAGTATTTTTTTATCAAGTTGATCGTCACAAGTAATTTGAGGTTAGTATTGCACTTGGCTGAGTCATGCAGAAAAATTGAACTAAAACTGAAAATCTGTCACTTTTGAATATTATCGAAATATGTTATGTGAAAATTTTCTTCTGTCTCTGAAAGAAGCTCCTAACAGTAAAACTAGATACACTGCAATAATGAAGAATTCTGAGAAGAAAATCATAAATTAGACCAAGTCGATTTAGTAATCTTTCTTCATTCAGTTAGAATTAGTTTTTGATCAGAATCTCATCTTAAATGAAAATGAAAGATTTCAAGAAAACAATCAATATACAAATCGTACATGCCTCAATTTGTGTAATTCGAAAGGTTTGATTAGTAAACTTATTATGAAATGTAAATTAAGTTGTTAAAATTATTATAAGAGAAATGGGGTAAACTACGTTTCGTACCACCTATTACGAACATCTAACAGCATGACCGGATGTTCAGAATCAAAAATGTTTTTTGATGATTTATCGCAGACATTCGTAAAAGAAACCATTTTAGAGATTTATGCCGGGAGTTCAGAAATAAATTTTATTTATGAAAGTTATTACGGATATTCGGAAATACTGTTTTACAGAAGATCGTAACAGAAAAAGTAAGACACGTAGATGAGAGTGTGGGCCAGAGTGAGAGGATGTGGACGAGGTTGTGAGATATGGACAAGGCTCATACTCACATCCACACCCTAGTAGCCACACCCACACCCACACCCACTCTCCCACATGTGCAAGATATTATCGTCAAACTTGCTTACAGTAGAAATTATGAGGTTTTTCATTTGTTTCGTTTTCCCAACAAAGTTGAAAGCACTTAGAGTAAATATTTTTTCATACATTATATTGAAAAAGAATAATACATCATTTGTTATAAACATGCGAACATATTTATTTGATTAAAAGATATGCTGTATTGATTTCCTTCTTCTAGATAAAAGTAATGTTTTTAACTTTGATATGAAGTATATATATATCATTATTTTGCTAGATAAAAAAATATCCCTAAAGTACTCATGAATAATGAATTTTGAATATAAATCCAAAATTACAGCGTAAAATCGCGGAGAAATTGAGTACTTTACGCCATTACTCGGCTTAAAAAAGATACATATTCAGAAATATATGAGTTTAAATCATTATACTGCTCATTTAATACTGTTAACAATAAAAGTTTCTCTTATCCATTAAAACGCTCGAACTTTAATGATTGGATAAGCTTAGATGCGTCTTCTTAAATAGAATTCCTTGTATTGCAAGTGTAAAGCAACAGTATTTTTCTTAAATTCGCAAATATACAATTTCATGTATGAAAACATTTATTATTCTGTCTATTTCATTCTTTACACAGTAAACTTTTTATCATCGGTTACGGAAAAAATTTATGAAAAGAAAACATTTTTTATGCTGTCTATTTCATCGCTTGCATGGTAAAATTTTTATCATCGGTTACGGAAAAAATTTATGAAAAACAAATTAAAAACTTCAGTTACAGAGCGTTTACACGATGATTATTAACAGTGGAAAATCTGTTATTTATAGTTTGATGATAAATCTCATAACATATCAACGTTTTGAGCATTTATACGCCAGTTTCTATCAGTTGAAAACATTTAGTTATGTTAATATTCAAAAAAGCGATTTCTTCATGTTTACACGTTCACTCAGGTCGGCAGGCGTTTAAACACCAAAAAAAGGGTTTTTTAAGCGTTTACACGCATTTTTGCAAAACCTTGTCTGCTTGGGCACTCTCACACCCTCAAGATGGTTGAGAACGCTGTTATTAGCCATAAACTAATTATAATCAGTAAAACCATATTGTTATAGGTTCTGCATTTATCTAGTGAATTATACGAGGCTATTGTAAGAATAAATCTGATTAACTGATAGAGACAAAAATGAAATTATACACAATAATCTTAGTCTGTAATGCATCAATCAGTATGCTGAACCAAACAACATATAGCAACGGCTTGGTCATCATCGTTCAGAATGCGCTCTAGAAATATGATCGTCAATTACTTTATTCTGTATGACTGAACGCCATTCCATATACAGAAAAAAAACTGTTTTTTTTTCTTCTCTTCATTTGATGGTGACGATTTTAATTCCATAAATAATTAAAGAATCAAGGTAACATTTTCTTCTCCTTTAGTCAAATATTTTTTCCTTGTTGCTATTCTACTTGTTTTGTATATGTATGCTAGTCATGACTGCAGTTATTTTTTCACACAAATCTGACTAACAATCAACAGCACTTTTTTTTGTAGAGATTAAATATTAAAAAAAGAGAGAGTTGGAGAAAATGAAAGAAAAGAGAAACAGTAATGTTAATAACTAAAGTATTTCTAACAAAAAAGTTTACAAGATCAAGTCATAAAAGATGTTTTGGATATTTTTTGTTTTACTGGTCGTTTCTACTGGTGATTGTACTCTTATCAGTAAAATAGATAATAATATATTGATTGGTAATATATCTGAATCGTTATGGGATGTAACGCAAAACCAATATATATGTCAGATGGTAAATTCAAATGGAACAATAGCGACATTAAATTATTTTTCAACAAATCAAACTTGTCAATTATTTTATACAAATTTTACTTCGATCTTAATTGAATTTAATCTCAAGTCTTCTTTGATATTTATGAATCAATCAGCAATATTCATAGCACAGAGTAAATATACTATGAATATTGCAAAAATTTCATACTTTTGCCATTGAATGATGTATATTTTCGGTGCAGATTATTCTAAAAGAAATCTTACATAGTTTCGCTTCCCAACAAACTAGACATATGTGGAAAAATTTCGTAAGATTTGTTTCCGATGGAAATCCCACCTTTTTTAGTTTAGTACGTTAGATGTTAGAGAAGAATGCTAATACTATATAGATTCGCCATTCAAATTCATCGTGTCAACCTCATCTTTAGATTGATACTGACATTCACCAATCTAGACGCGTCTTTAATCGATGGGAAGATTCATTTATTTGTTGTAAATATTTGAATTAATGGCTAAGTCAGCTACTAATTATTATTTAGAGTTGATGATATATCACAGTCATTAAATAATGCCACCGAAGCTTTGTAATAAATTTAGAAACTTTTGACCTCGAACAGCCGAGAGTTGCCAAAGGGCAACATTTTTCTTTTTTTTATTTTATATA
Source organism: Adineta steineri (assembly GCA_905250115.1). Taxonomy (NCBI): domain Eukaryota; kingdom Metazoa; phylum Rotifera; class Eurotatoria; order Adinetida; family Adinetidae; genus Adineta; species Adineta steineri. The sequence continues at coordinate 8,332 of CAJNOI010002166.1, forward strand.
CCAACAAAATTCTGTTATTAGTGAATATTTGTACTAAGGGTAAATAATGCTGACGTTCCAATGTTAATTAGTATGTACTAGACTATTTTCCAAAAGTCAGACGTATTCATATTGAATGAGAAGTGGGTAATTTATGTGATATGTACCTTTAATTATCGTAGTATAAGAATGGTATTCGATAATAGTTTTGAAAGAGTTATCAGTAGAACATTATCTCAATGTTGCCATTTGGCAACATCCAGCCGGAAAGGGTTAAATAAAAATAAAAAATTTCAAGAAAACAATCAATATGCAGATCTTATATAACTCAATTTGTGTGATTCGAAAAGTTTCTTTTTTTAGTGAACTTATAAGAAATGTAAATTGAATTGTCAGAATTATTCTAAGAGAAATATACTTACAGTAAATATCATAGAATTATAAATTTAATGGAAATCATTTAAACATTTCCTATTTTATTATAATCAACTCATATTTAATGCCGATACATTGTTACAGAAAACGAAACAAATGTTATCTAATCATTTAGTCTCATTCTAACATAATTTTTTCAAAATAGAATCGACTACGACATCAACATCAACAACGTCATTATCAACAACATCAGCAGCAACAACAGCCGGTCAGTAATATGCTAGATAATGTGTTGTACTTTTTTGCAGCCCTCAAACCGGTGGTTAGTTTTACTAAACAAAAACATTTGAGGTTTTACCGTTGAAATGCTTATCACTTTAATGAAAAAATAATACTCGCCTAGAGATCAACTCAGTTGTTTCTCCTAGGAGTGCTGTATCTGGACATAATCAACTATAGGGATTGTGTTGTTGGTTCAGACTTTCGCTGCGAGAACCGACGTTAAGAAAAATTGACGTTTATTCGGACTTGTCCCTGTGCATTCCATTAGTTCAAGTTTTAGAAAAGATTTTCAACAGAAACATGGCGCTAGAATATAGTGGTATATCGAGGATTTTGTCAGCAAGAACTAAGCCTCATTGTTCTTGTCTTTCCTCTGGTTACTCCTCACCGACTCATATTTAGTCTTGTTCACCTGCATCCTTCATTTTTCTCTCGGAGTATTTTTCGATCAATTAATAGGGAGCTGCATAGAGTCTGTTAGATGCTGTGCTGATTAACCAGACTAAGCACTAGAAGTTTTAATGATTCTGATTTGTGTTGTTCGATATCTACTTTATTTGTCCAGAATTCAGTGACATAATCTTTTTGAATAAACTATGTTCAATCAAGTTGAACTCTTAAAGATTGAATAAAATACAACGTTTAAATACTGCCTAATGCCAGTACACATATGAGAGCAAAGTTTTTGTATTTAATAGGCTGCAATATATTTCTTAATCAAACTACTTACTCAGTTGGTACTACTCCAGAGTCAGTAGCAGTCGTCGATGTGAATAGCGACAATAAACCCGATATTGTTGTTGCAAACTATAATTCGAACACCACTAGTGTTCTTCTCAACGCAGGCAATGGCACCTTTAAGGATCAAACTACTTACCCAGTTGGTAGTCATCCACGATCAGTAGCAGTCGCTGATGTGAATAGCGACAATAAACCCGATATTGTTGTTGCAAACATGGCTTCGAACTCCGTCAGTGTTCTTCTCAACGCAGGCAATGGCACCTTTAAGGCTCAAACTACTTACGCAGTTGGCACTTATCCATTTTCTGTAGCAGTCGTCGATGTGAATAGCGACAATAAATCCGATATTGTCACTGCAAACCGTGATTCGGCCACCGTCAGTGTTCTTCTTAACGCAGGCAACGGCACCTTTAATAATCAAATTAATTATTCAGTTGGTGGCGGCCCTCAAGCAGTAGCAGTCGCCGATGTGAATAGCGACGATAAACCCGATATTGTTGTTGCAAACTCTGGAACGACCACCGTCAGTGTTCTTCTCAACACAGGCAACGGCATCTTTATTGCTCAAACTACTTACACGGTTGGCAATAATCCTCAAGCAGTAGCAGTCGTCGATGTGAATAGCGACAATAAACCCGATATTGT
>CAJNOI010002167.1:0-10353 GCA_905250115.1 Adineta steineri
TTTTTTTTTGTTCTATAATTAATGTTTTCTAAGTATGACACGAATAAGAATAAAGACAAAAGGAAAAAACAGAAAATATTATACATTCATATTTTATTCTACTAGAATAAGAAGCTATATTTCTTATAAATATAAATCTCGTCAAAAAAAATGATAGCAATCATATATCATCATAAGTGTCGTAACTGAATATATATTTTACGGTTGAATACGTGTACTTCGCTCGTCCTCTCGCGATCGTCAAATGAAAAAATATACATTAATAAAAGGATTACTTATTTTAAATATAAAGACAGAAATCATATAACTTTAATTTTTTTTTCATCGATGACTTTACATCTTTTCTTTTCAAATCAATCATTGTCTAACATTTTGTTAAGTAACAAAAAAAAATGAAATTTCGTTTTTTACGTAATATCTATTTTAAATGTTACTTATCAATTTTGACTTTTATATATATATATTTTGTAAAAATCTATCGAATATGTTAATAAAAAATATACTTATTCTTAGTATTTTGAAATGATAAAAATACTATATTAGTCGCTTGAACTATTTAAGCGATAATTGTATTGCCTATAAGCTAAATAGAGTCATTTTATGATGTAATATTAGTTTATCTAGAAGTAAACTTGGGAGTTCGAATAACTGTCAAAGTTAGTCTAGTGTTATTTATAATGAATAGAGGATCTAGAAGAAAGAAATTCATAATTAGAATTGGCTTATTCTTGTTGAAATAATAAGAAAAGAATATTATTGTTTCGATAGACGACAGCAAACTCTTCTCTTTTTGATATTATCTTTATGAATAATTGCTTGAATTTACCAATAATAATTGCTACTACTTGTATATTATTATCTTTTTCATTGATAAGATCATTATATTAATATATTGTATTCAACACGAATTTAATCAATGTATTTTTTTTTTGAATACAGATCGTTATGATAATTTCCATTCTCTATCCTAAACAAGAAATGATCTGTCTACTGCCCTTATTTAAATAAATTATGTAAATCTATAGATTTGAATTAATTTTAAATAATAAACAAGATTTCATTTCGTAATTATAATTATCGACCATATATATATCAAAGTATGTACTTCAATTATAATTACTCAGACAAAATGTATTTAAGAATATTGATTCTCCTTTAGGAAAAGTCGGTGGTTTTGTCTCTTATTATAGAATAAATATTTTAACAACTCTTCATATATTATCTTACATGCTCAGAATTGTTCTTCAAGGCTAAATTATTTATTTATATTGTCAAATAAGTTTTTCGTCTAGATCAAACAAAATTGAATCAGACAATTGTTCTATTTTTTACTCTCGTAATTCAATTATTTATCTACATTTCTTCTGTCTATATTAGAAGACAAAAAATGACTAACTTCCGATGAAATTTGATTATTAGAACACATGAGATTTGATCATGTCAAACAAAATGCTTGACCAAACTCTTCACGTTCTTATTATTGTCATATAAAATTCAATTAAAATCATTCGTCAGATCGTATCACCATCTCCCTCTTTTTTCTTTTCCTTAATCATAATTATTCGTTAATATCATATAGTTTATTATAAAGAAACAGATTAGAAATATTATCATAAATATAAACAGAATAGTTGACTTTCTATTCGAAGAAAAACTATCGATATGAAAATAAACAGAAAATATGAGAATATTTTTCATTCATCTGGAGTATCAGCTGTTTTCAGTAATCGACGAGGACCACGTGATGATGGTGCTTTTGGTTTAGCAAATGATGATTTAGCTTTATTTGCTAAGATTTCAGGATGAAGTTCTTGCATGAGATATTCCATTGTCAGATCAGTTGGATCACATAATTCCAACTAAATCAAATAAATATTCAATACTAAAAAAACAAATGAATATTTCTTACTTTTTTATCGAAAATAATACCCATTCTTTTTTCAATATTGTCAATAACACTTTCTTTACAACTAGCATACATCATACGTTGTTTTACTTTTGATCCACTTCCTGGTACGGAGTATAGAAAAACTAAAAAATTAAAAATAATTCAAAAATTCTATTGTTTTTTCTCTAAATCTTACAAATAGAGTCAAATTGTTTTTGATTATAGTCATGTTTTAGTCTATATATATGATATCGTCCTTGTTGACTAGGTAAACATTTTTGAATATGTTCTGGTGTTGCATGAGATTCAGAATGAGACAAAAGTATACGTTCTTTTTCGTGATCTATTTCCTTCAAAAACAAAAATACTTTGATTAATTTTTGATATATATGTATATATATATTTACTAATTGTATATAATCAACATTATGTTTTTTAAATAGATGTAATGCTTCAATGACATTTTCATCTAATGGAAATGTAAGTCCTTGTAATGTTGGATGACGAGTATCAATACTAATATCGGCAGTAGCCTAGAAAACATATGTTTTTAATAGAATAGACATAGACGATATTTACATAAGAAAAATCAAACATATAAGAAATCTTGAAGCTAAACAGATTAGTTTGAAAATTCAATATTCGATAGTATGTAATTAGTATACTACTATTCATTACAAAAAATATATACGCAATATTACATACTACAAAACAAATACCTGAGATTACGAATGCTATGAGAATATTCTATGATGTTTGACTAAACTACATTGATCATGAAGGTGTTTATATTGTTAGTTGATAGAATAGGGGTTCTATTTAAACGATCAGTTGTTTTTCTTATAGCGTGATCAGGGCCTGGGTGTGAATGTGCCCGTGGGTGTGAGTGTCCATCTCTTATCCATCCACACCTATACCCGGACCCACACCCAGTTTGAATTTTTTACTGATAATTCACGATAAAACTACTAATCACTTTTACTGATCATTTAATTTGTACCCATAAAACAGGAGCATATGAGTCCAATGGCTGAACCTGAACGTCATATCTAGAAGAATATACACACGTATGCGTTGAATTTTTTCATCGGATTTGTTTGTCTTTTTCTATAATTGTTGGATCGAGCTTGTCAAGATATATCAAACCAATTTAGATGATTTCGTTATGGATAAGGATAACGGTATGAAGTATTTTTTGGAAACTTAAGATAAGTTTTTACTTTCTAAGCTTTTTCTAACGAACTAACTCAGAGACAGACTAGCCGATATGATATATTTACTTCTCGTTGATGAATTTCAAGCATTTCTTCTTCACGCATTGTCAATGGTGGAGGTGCTGCTTGTGTTCGTACATGTTGTTCAAATGAATGGCTTGTCATTTCGCTCTAATAAATCAATCTTTAATTTATTTCTCTTTTTTTATGGAAAAATATAATTTACTTTAGAAGATGCATGAAATTCTTGAGTGATATATGTTAAACCAAATTCTCGTTTAAGTGTCGCAACTGTTGATGCATATAACATTCGTTCACGTACCTAAATTTTTAATAGAATTAATCTATATAATCGATTTTATATTTATTTACTCGAGCTTCATCTGGTATATAAACAATTAATAACCAATTATGACCACTTATTTCACTTATTGTATCAAGACGAATAAAATAATAAGCTGGACGATTTTTTTGAACTAACGGTGGAATCATTTGATCAAAATCTTCGAAATAAAAAATAATCAAACTTAATTAAAATCTTTAATTTTTGTATACCTTCAGTAAATGTTCGTACAGCATTATGTTCTTCTTTTGCAACAAGTTTTTCTAAATAAACAAGAAATTAAATTTTTCCTTGATATAATAAAAATAAAAATAATCTAACCATTTTCAATGGCAACAACAACCAGTCGAATATGTCCATCTTTCATATCAGCAAATTTATCACGTAATGAATCACTTGCTTAAAAAGAATAAAGATCAATCATTGATAAATCGTAATTAATTAAATAATTATTTTTTAATACCTGTAATTCCTGATTGATGCGACATTTTTTCTTTAAATGTTATAGAGTAAAGTTGAATTGAATGAAAATGAATAATAATAATAAAAAAAGGACAAATCAACCAGTGATATTATTTTCAACAACGAGCACCATCTAGTCGAGTGTTTATATAAGAAAGGCTAATGTTCTGATTTTTATTCGTTAATCGAATCAACACACATAGAATTCATTCATTGTGGTTTAGAAAAAAATTGACAATTCAAAGTCATACTTTCAAGTACTTATGTTAGTATTATTATTTTCTGAATAATATAAAATTTACATAAAACAGTGACTAAAATATGTGATTATGTTTTATTTGCAAATACATCTGTTTCTTTTCTTGATTTTATTTAGAATACAACATTCTATACTTAGTTAAGATAAGTTGGTAACTATTTGCATTATTTTCCCCCACCACATGACGAATGTGTTTAAATTCAACACACGTCAGTTTCATGAGTATTTATTTTTTTGCACTCATTCTCCTCTTTCCATCCTATAAATATCTAGTACTTATTCATTTCGTGTTCTTATTCTTCTTGATAATATAATCCGGTTATCATCAATAATCGAGATTATATTCTTCTTAGAAAAAAATCTTATTGCTATTTTTCTTAAGTACATCAACAGTTCTTTTTTTTTTCTACTAGCTACATGGATTTATTTAAAAAATTCATCATACATCTCAATTTTCTTTTCTATTCATCTATAAGATATTCTTTGTACTCAGCATAAAATAGAAAAGGAACCACAGGTAAGTGCACGAAGAAAAGAAAAAAAAAATTACTTCCATCATGCAAACTAGACAAATAAAAATACCTAATCATTTAGCAATAAATCTGCTTGATGTCATATACTACTCATTTATTGTATTCATCAAAAAACCAATAGAATCTGTCTATTTTAGATTAATATTCATTTTACTCATTGAATAAGATGGCAATACCTGCTTTAAAATGTCCCTATTTGGCCAAATTAACTTTACAACAAGTACGAACATCAGCATCACATATTTTTAATACTGGTGCTGAATCATGTCCAATATTTGGTCAATTTGCACGAAGAATATCAACAACTGGTATTAATAATGTAACATCAATGAATATGACATCAACTCCTCTTACATTTGAAGAAATAAAGAATGCTCATGAGAAAATACTTGAACGAAAACAAATAAATAAGATAAAATTATCATCAACATTGAATCCATATGGTGAAAGTAAGAATATTTTGAATATTTTCTTCTAATATATACATTCATTTTAAGTTACTATATCATCGGAATGTAATGATATCTTATGTCCATTTTTAAAAATGACACCAATTGAACTTCGTCGCCTTAATCTCGATCAAGATATAATTGAAATGAATCAAACAAAAGGTTATTATTCATTTTAATCGATTAGTTCTAAAGATATTATTTTTTTTATAGAAAATATCATCCGTCCAGTAGTCAATAATACAAATATATTTGAATATAATCGTTTTTTCAATGAAAAAATTGAAGCAAAAAAACGTGATAATTCATATCGAATATTTAAACGTGTACAACGTAAAAGTGGTCTTTTTCCACAAGCTGAAGAGAAGAAAAATTTAGATGATGATATTGATTCACGTACAATTACTGTTTGGTGTAGTAACGATTATCTTGGTTTAGGTCAACATCCAAAATTAAAAAAAGCAGTCATGTAAGGATGATTAAACTATTAAAATATATAAAAGAAGATTTTTTATTCATTAGAAAAAATAGAAAAGATTTTCTCATGCATTAAACGGAAATAGATTTTTTCTAATATTTATTTTCTTTTTCTTTTATCAGTAATGCAGTTACGGCACATGGTTCAGGTTCCGGTGGGACTCGTAATATATCAGGTACAAGTCCATTACATGAAAAACTTGAAGAACAACTAGCACGTCTTCATCAAAAAGAATCAGCACTTCTATTTACATCATGCTATGTTGCTAATGATACAACATTGTATACATTAGCTAAAAGTTTACCAAATTGTTGTATTTTATCGGATAGTGGTAATCATGCATCAATGATTCAAGGTATACGAAATAGTCAAGTGCCGAAATATATATTTCGACATAATGATATCAAACATTTGGAAGAATTATTAATGAAAATACCACGTCATATACCAAAAATAGTTGCGTTTGAAACAGTTCATTCGATGGATGGTAGATATTTTTCTAGAATTTTATTTGCAAAAAAAAACATTTTTGTTTATTAGGTTCGATTTGTAATTTGGAAGCTATGCTTGATATTGCTCATGCATATGGTTCAATAACATTTATAGATGAAGTACATGCTGTTGGTTTATATGGTCATAATGGAGCAGGTATTGGTGAACGTGATCATCTTCTTCATAAAATGGATATTATCTCTGGCACACTTGGTTAGAAAAATATTCTTTGTTTAATAAAAATCATAAATTTTCTTGTATTTCTTAGGTAAGGCATTTGGTAGTATTGGTGGTTATATTGCTGGTACATCAAAACTAACAGATTTTATTCGAAGTTATGGTTCAGGTTTTATTTTTACAACATCAATGCCACCGACTGTTTTAGCTAGTGCTATAGCAGCTATTGAAGTGAGAAATTATTTGATATAAAAAAAAGATTTCGAAATATAATTTATTTATATAGATTTCAATGAGTGATGAAGGTCGTTCATTACGACGTAAACAACAAGAAAATGTTCGAGAATTACGATCAAAATTAATCGATGCAGGACTTCCCGTAATGATGTCACCAAGTCATATTATTCCAATTCATGTATGAAAATACTTTTAATCTTTGAATTTTCTATTTGTTAAATTTTTAGGTAGGTGATGCTGCACTTGCTACACTTTTATGCAATCATTTACTTGATCGGTATTCAATCTATATACAATCAATTAATTATCCAACTGTTGAACGAGGAACTGAACGTTTGAGAATTGCGGCAACACCATATCATACAAGTGAAATGATCGATCAATTAGTTGATGCATTGAAACAAGTATGGAAAGATGTTGGTCTTACTTTAAAGGATATTGATCAACAACAACAACAACAAACTGTAGCTATGCGACATCATGGTTAATAATTGATTATATTTTATGAACCTATTCTTAAATTTTAGTTTTCTTTTATTTAATTGATTTTAAGTTTGAAGAAAGAAAGAAACCCGAACATATTCATGTAAATGCCCGTAGAGATCGTTTAGAGTTTTTAATTTTTATTTCTTCCGTTTATTTTTTTCCATTATTACTATTTAACAATCCTATTACGAAGAAATTTCTTGTATCATATATAATACGTTTATATTGAACAAAATACATAAATTTAATTCTTATCCTCGAAATAGATTGTTTTTTATTTCTATAAAATTCATAACATACAAAAATAAAATAACAATATTTTTAATTGAAATGGTGTATTGTCTTACTTACAAATGTTCTTTTCTATTCTCGTATGTTAAGTTAAAAATTGATTGGAATAACTGTCGGTCGGAAGTAAGAGAAAAAAGAAAAGAAATATCTATGACTCATGTCTAAAAAACTACTTAATTTCTTTTTCTCCGTTTACAATAACTACTATCAGAACAGTAAAAATAATGAACGAGTAAATAAAGGCGTTGTCTGTACTTTCAATCTACTACTATATTGCTCATGTCAAATAATAATCATTCGTAAATACACAAAAAAAAATAAATAATTGTATTCAAGTATGGTTTCATCAACATGTAGCTTTTCTGTTATTATTGGATTATTATACTTATTATTTTTTTTCTTTCCTTTTATATATTCATCCTACTCATTTCGGCCCTGTACATATTTCTTTCGTACGGTTTTTATTACGCATAAGATTTTTCCAGATAAATTAAGTCAAACAAGTACAGTTTGAAATCAATACTTGAAGGATATATTTGTATTTTTTTTTCAAATATTTAATAACAATGAGTACAGATTTTAATGATACTAATGCAGAAATTACAGCTGGTAATCGTCCATCATCAATATCAAATGCAGAATGGAATCAACAAACTATTGTTGATGCACGAAATGTTCTTCAAACTCAATTATCAAATGAACCATCACAACAACTTCACGAACAACGATCAAATAAAAGTAAATGAAATATTTCTCTAGAATTAATTTTGACATATTACTATTTTAGTTAATAAACAACCTGTCTATCCTACTTACGTTCTTCATCCGGAAGCTATTCCATCTTTTAATGAAGTTCCTGCAGAATTAAAAAAACGTCGACATATACGTTTTAGTAATCCACTAGCAGATGATACATTTGAAATTGAAATGCCCTTAGAAATGGCTAGTTCAATACCAGATGAACTACAAAGTGCTGTACAAAATCGGTTTGAAAAAAAACAAAAAATTCTTATTTATTTTTTATATATATTATTTTTTTTTGAACAGAGCAGCTAAAGATGAACATACTGATCAACAATATCCAAATCTTATAGAAGGTGATGCTGATGATTTATTTCAACCCGTAATTATTCCAGAACGAACACATTTAAAAACCGATACTAGTGATTCATTTTCATATAAATCACAACAATCATTTTTATCAGGTGCATTAGGTGATGATAGAACAAGTTTACGTGAAACATTTCAAAGAATAAAAATAGCTGGAGGTGTTCAAGATATGTCTCATATTGAAGATTTAGATGATTCAGTTAGTCCACTTCTTCGTGCATTAGTTATACGTGAAAAGTATTTATTAATCTTAAAATTTTAGTTGATTTTGTTGTTGTTTTCTTTTAAAGATATATGAGTTTCAGTTTACAATCATATCCAACAACAGTTGCTAATTTTTTAACTAAAACATTAGAACATGAAGATCAATCACGTCGTGCATCTCGTAGTAACACACGTCTACATAATGGTTTGCATCTTTTTTTATTGTGTTATTTTGCTTTCTGCTTATCTATTCTATAAAATTATCTGCGTGTGTGTGCAGTGATACCTTCTTTTTGTATTTAGAATCCACTCTAAGAACTTCTACTTATCTAAGTGGTCACATACCACTACCAAAGCTTGATGAATGTATAATATCACATGAATTAACATCTGATAATACTAACCAAGAAAATTCTGGTACTTAAAACCTTTTTGTATTTTAATTTATGCATGATGTAATGTTGTTTGTGTACTTACGTAATTTATAAATTTAAAAAAATAGATTTCTATCTATTTATTTTTTTGTTTTGTTGATCAGATGATTTTCGTCCATTTCATCCTCCAGTTATAAAACGTGAAGATGCTTTTAATATTCCATTACTTCCAGCAATTGATATAAGTGTTCAACCAGAAAATGGTATATATCGTGCTTATATACTTAATGAAGACAAAGAATATATACCGGCTGATTATCCATTTATTGATCGTGATCAATTTATTGATGATTATACACTTTTATCAGCTATGATTACAGATGGACCATTAAAATCTTTTTGTTATCGACGTTTACAATATCTTAAAGCTAAATATGAATTACATGGTTTACTTAATGAAGTTAAAGAATGGTCAGCAATAAAATCAACACCACATAGAGATTTTTATAATGTACGAAAAGTTGATACACATATTCATGCAGCATCATCTATGAATCAAAAACATTTATTACGTTTTATGAAGAAAAAAATGAAAACATCTGGTGATATGAATGTTTATAAAACGAAAGATGGAAGAATCATGACATTAAAAGAAGTTTTTGATGAATTACAAATAACTGCCTATGAATTAAGTGTTGATATGCTTAGTGTTCATGCTGTAAGTAATATTTTCCATTGAAACATATCCGGAGAAAAATAAATTTCAATTTATTCCTTTTACTCAAAATAATTGATAAACAGAAAGAGATGATATTGTCAAAAAATCCGGAAAAATTCTACTCAAAGTTTATTAATTATAGAAGACACAACACGTAAAAGGTGTGGACCTATTAGACAGAATCTGATAAGCTTATTTCTTCAAAGCCATCAGTAGTGAGAGTCCACCGAGAAGCTCGGCATGATCGATGGCGTTGTTGTAGTAGCGGGTGTTCAGGGTGTGGATGTATATGTATGGACTACTCTTCTTCTACACAAACACCCACACCACAAAACCTTTCGAGGTAGTTTATTTATTTTTCGGATTACTTGACATATTCAAAAAGATTATACATATAAAGCAAGAGAGTTGGTCTTGATACATAACGATAGTAGTTTATTGTATCACCATTAACTTATGACAAAATTCGTTTAGGATCGAAATACATTTCAACGTTTTGATCGTTTTAATGCGAAATATAATCCACTTGGTCAAAGTGCTTTACGGTAAAATAATTCATAATATCTTCATATATTCTAATTTAAAATTTTAGAGAAATTTTTCTTAAAACTGATAATTATATTGATGGAGTCTTTTTT
>CAJNOI010002168.1:0-10352 GCA_905250115.1 Adineta steineri
AAGTGAATCTATATGGTTTTAAATATTGTTTAAAAGCTAAACGAAAGAAAAAATAATACATTGATGAATCTTCAGTAAATTATTTTTATATTAATATAAAATATTATTATTAATCACAACGAAAAGTTTGTCGTCTTAAACAAATTATGGGAATATAATCTCACACTATTTATGATTGAAGTTAACTAGAATTCGAAACTGTAAAATAATATTTTAATTAATCTAATTGTACAAAAAAAACAATCTCTTTTTCATTATATGTATTTTAATATTATATCACTTTTTCTTCATCATAAACATGATGTTTCAGTGAACTATATAAACAGATATAATACACAGACATCTTTTGATGATCAATATAAAATTTTATTCTATTCTTATCAACTAAAAAATCTTTTTTAACTCATCAAATCATATTCAATAATCAAAATATATTGAGTTTATTTTATTCACCAAAAATCAAACAAATAATGCAAAGAAAAGACTGAATCTGAAAAATGTTCTTCATTTCAAAGAAAACAACATAGATAATAGAAATATAAAATACAAAACAAAACAAGAAACATGTTTCAAATCTTGAATGTTTTATTTCAACATAATCTAAACAATACATTCTTTGTTAAAATGCATTTCATATAGCTATGATAAATGCAATTATGTTATCAAATAAGTGACCTTACAAAATTTTGTATTTTTATTAATGGAAAAAAATTTGAGATGAAAAGAAAAATAACATGACTATATGAAAATTATTCACAGATGGCAGCGAAACAAAATAAGAGATTATATATATATAGATTGGACGAAGATGAGAATAAATGAAGTGAAATATAATAATTAGACATGAACATTTTCAGTAACAACGATATTAATATACTCGATCTACCAGATGAAATATTACATATAATTTTTAATAAATTGAATATGGTCGATATGCTCTATTCATTGGTAGATGTAAATCAAAGATTTGATCGATTATCACTTGATTCTCTCTACATATATCATCTCGACTTTTCGATCGAAGCATTCAATAATTATAATTCTTCAATGTATACTCATATTCTCGATAGATTTTGTTCAAAACTTTTACCTCGAATTAATCAAAAAATAACTAAATTCACTGTTGATCCATTATCTATGAAACGTATTCTTGGTGCTGTTGATTACTCTCAACTTTATTCATTATCATTTGTTAATTTTGAATCAGAAATACTCTTACAACATTTAACAGGTATATGTTTATTAATTTTATTTTATTTCACGAATTACTAATATTTATTTTTGTATTTAAGACAAATCTATGTTGCATCTTCTTACTAATCAAATTACACATATTACTGTTGATATTAATAGTGAGAAAACAGAAATATCTAATGAAAATGAAAATGAAAATGAACCAAATATATTTGAATTCATACTATTACATAGTACATGTTTAAATGATTTGACTTTTTTTCAAAAGACTTCAAAAAAATATCCATCAATTTTATCTTTAAATATTCCATATGGAAGTTCTCTATCTTTATCTCTCATTAAATTAAAAATAAAGATTAATACTTTTGGTGACTGTCTTTATCTTCTTAATGGATGTCTCCCATCTTTATCAACATTGATCATTCATATCAAGAAAATTGATCGTTCAACATCGATGATAAATAATACAGTAAGTACATATGTGATTATTGAAATTTATCGATTGTCTCATTTTTTTTAGAAAGAACTTTTTAAATTAAAATATTTTTCATTGTCAACAAATCGTTATACATTTGATTATGATACACAAGTTGTTCCATTACTTCGTCGAATGTTAAATCTTGAAGAATTAACGTTATTTATTTCAGTAATAAGAACTAGATCAGCTTATATCGATGGTAATCAATTGTACGATAAAGTTCTTAACTATATGCCACGACTCAACAAATTTATCTTCAGTATACATACTCAAGTTTCAAACGAATATAGTAAAAAACAAATTGATCTTCCATCGAATGATGACATTCGAAATAGTTTTACTAAAAGAGGAATTCAATCAATTGATGTATTTGCTGATGATAAACTCATAAAAAATACAAGCAATTGTCATGTTTATTCTCTTCCATATCAATTCAATGATTTCTTATTTATGAACAGCTCTTTTCAAGGGGGAAGATTTGATAAAGTTCGATTGTTATCAATGGATGATATACGTCCATTTGAACATGAATTATTCCAAATTATTTCTCAAGATTTTCCTTTTCTTCGAAAATTATCTATACTTAATGATATACCACAAAAAAATAAACAATATCATTCATCTACATTAATTACATTTAATCATCTATTTGAACTTAATATTCTTTGTGTATACACAATGACTATGTCATACAATTTCTTTCTGACAAACACTCTCGTTTACCATGTTTAACAAATCTCATAGTTTAATACGAAGAATTATTGACTGTAACAAATAATTTTACCAATGATGTGGCACGTCTTAATTGTTCGAAAATAAAATCTCTCGTTACATATAGACTATTTGCTGGTTCACAAGATTATTATTCATATTTTCCTTCTCTGTAAACATTGTTTTTATATTAATTATTTGAATAAATAGAATAGAATTTTAATCATTGATTATATTCTAATGATTAATATGATAACTTTGATTGTCTTATATAAAAGATTCGAATCGATTCAAAGCGGCATCTCGATAATCGAAAAATGTACATTGACTATTTGTTTTTATTATTCGATACTTTCGATTTCCGTCTAAGAATTTTGTATATAGCAACGAAGAAGAAAAAGAAAAGATTCGAAAGAAAATTTGGAAGAAGTAAACACATGGCTGAAAATAATGTATATAAGAATACGGTCAGAAATGTATAATATAAAGTAAAAAATTTCAAAAAATTAATTAAAACCACTGTTTATTTAAAAATTGCACTCGGTATCGAAAAAGTTTTAAATACACCTTCAATTAACAATAATCAGAAGTCCAAGATGACATCACGATTTGTTGACCAAAGGTCCGAAGACCTTTTTAATTTAAAAATGAAAGATTATAGTAAGTTCATTACAATTTATTACGATTGAAAACTGAATTTGTTTTGTAGAATTGGTCTGTCACGATAAATATAACAATAAAAATATTAACAAGTTTGCTACAATAGCTGATTTAAAAAATTCATATACATTTCTTGTGGAAAACATCAGTTTGATATCGGATGTAACAGTTCAATATTTGTATTCGTTACTCAATGATTTGGAGAAAAAAATGTAAGCTTTGTTTTCACTCAAAATTAATTGAATTGAAAAAATCTATTTCTAGGATTTCGTTGGAGTAAACTTATTGAGTACACAGTATATGATCTTAAAATGTATTTATAAATTCAAAGAAGAATTATCAAGTCCTGATGAAGCTGTTAAACAATTTTTTGAACAGTATGGGCAAATTCTTTAACAAAAAATAAAGTAAATTTTTTTATTGAGAATGAATGATCCTAGAATTAAAAAAGCTTTGATCGTGAACTTGAAAAAATTCGACGAGAAATTGAAAATTCACATGTAAGTTTATTTCACTGGAAAAAAATCTAATATTTTTTATTTTTAGGAAGAAGAGTAAAGTAGTCTATTATGGTTTTATGTTAGTGGTTATTTTCTTTCATTTATACCATCAACATTTATATTTCTAATTTTTGTTCTACCATCACAAATTTAGAACGAAGAATTTCAACATGTAATATCACATTATCGTCGACGATTTCATATATTTCTCATAAATAATTCTACACAATACTATTTCTTTAAAAAAAATCTTTTGAATTCTCTATAATAAAATCATTGTATGCTTACAAATTGTTGTATAAATTTTATTGATGTATTTGAAAATAGTCTAGGAAATTGGGATGAGACGAGATTTTCTTTCTTCGAAACTATTTAATTGTTCTCTATTTGAATTAACTTATTTTTCGATATTTATGTAATTATACTACTTAATTTATATTTTATTGGAATGTAATAGAAAATATTAATGAAGTAAAATTACTTATAAGTTAAAATATTTTATTTATCCTAATACTCACGTACATATAAGACTATAATATAATTTAATATTCACTAGTTAATTGATTCTAGCTATGTGTATATGTGTGTACATAGTCATTTCCCAAGATGTCGGTCAATTATAGCTCATTTGATGCAACTGAATAAGATCTATTGATGGGTGTATATATTAATACTGACACAAAAGTGAGTATCAATAGAAAAAAAAGGTAAATACTCAATAATAAATACACCTGTTGAGTTTTTGAGCTCCGATGATAGAAAATATAGTAGCGAAAGCATTGAATTATACATCATTCAAGAGAGAAAAATGAGATTTATCGAATAGCATACATATGAGCCTTGGCACATATATTAATGTGAATTAGAAAGGTAAGTTCGTATACATTTGCACATCTAGTGATTTTATTACATGATATTATTTAAAAAATAACAAACACACACGCTTTAAACTGTACTCTACGTAATAGACCTAAATGAGATCTATCGAATGATATGCATATCAGCGTGAGCACATATTTAAAAATGAATTTAGAGGGTAAATTTTTGAATATACAAGCATACCTATTGAGTATGTCTCGTACAATGGCTAAAACAATATCATAGATGAAACTCAACCATATCTTTTTTGACAAAACTGAACTAGACCTATCGAATGGTATGTATATCACCTTTGATACAAATTGTGGCAAGAACCTCGAATATAAATTTTTAATAATAAGCACATACCTATTGAGTTTATGAGAGACCACGATTCAAAAAGGATTACAAATATGAACAAATCTTACTTCGTTGTAGAATGAATTTTCGAAGTCTATAGTGAATACATCCATATTTGTGACTTTTAAGTCCACTTTATGGATTCAAATATATTGAATAATACAGCATTCAATAGCGTTTTTCATTCTGAGTCAAATGAAATCGGTTTCAAATGTAATCCATGTTGCGGAGTGAATATATATATATATATATGAAATATGTGCTAAAATGATGATTGTCGACGTTTTTCATGCAGGTGTACTGAAGTTCTTAGCTAAAAAGTGTAAAGGAACATATCAATCAACAGAGCAAGTCGAAATACATAGGAATATATGTTTGCTTGCAAGTTTTAGAGCGAGAGAATGAATAATCTTAGAAAATACAATTGTTATGAAATTGTTCCCATGGAGTAAAAAGAGTTTTTGGATTGACTTAGCTAATCTTCCTAAAAATAAAAAACATCAGATGCTTTTTTTCCAGTAAAATAAACTTACGTTTTGGCTCGAAAACGGTCGATCTCAGACGATTCCGGTGAACGGATCCGGTCGCAGGATCTATCTAGTTTCGTCCGGAACTGACAGAAATCTGGCAAAAATGACAGACGGATACGGTCACCGAATTCCAGCGTCGAATTCCTGGCATTTCGTTGCTGGTTTCGGCCAGAAACGGTCTGTTTTCTGCGGATTTCAGTCGAAAATTCACGATGTACTGCTTCAGAACTCCTCGACCTACGATATTCTTCATTATTCATTCTAAATAAAAAACATTTATTGCTATTTTTATTAAAGAATTTGCTCATACTGTTCAAAAAATTGTTCAACAGCTTCATCAGAATTTGATAATTCTTCATTTGTTTTATTGATTGATTGTATTATCATGAATTGGTTAGTTAATATGTATACTCCGACAAAATTCTAGAAATAGATTTTTTTAACTTTAACAGCTTTAATTAAGAAATGAAGCTTATTTGATCCCGTTCCAAATCCCTTAAATAATTATATATATATGTTTTTATTTCTTCTGATACTAAACATATATTGTCAATAATATATTCATGAGATTGATCAATGTTAATTATTATAGCAAATTTGTTAATTTTTTCATTACGATATTTAACATTGGGACCAATTCTACGAAACAAATACAATTTTTAATGGTGATAAGTTCTATTCAACTTACTATACTCTTTGACTTTTAACTTAAAAAGGTCTTCGGATCTATCACCAACAAATCTTGATGCAATTTTTGACTTCTCAGTGTTGTTGATTGTGGGAGTGTTTAATACCTTTTCAACACCAATTCCAATTCTGAACTAAACAGTGCTTTTTTTAAAATTTTTTAAAATTTTTAATTTATATTATACCTTGTCGGTTAACTCTTTATACTCATCGCTACTTTCAGCCATGTTGATCTAAAAAGTAGAAGAAATTACTTTAACTTTACGAATTGAATACGCCCACATCCAAGATATATACACGTGAACGATCCATATCAATGAATGAAGCAAAATTGTTTGTCATTTCATTTAAATCCAGATCGAGCAATCCGGCCCGAAAACGGTCGATTTCATACAATTCCAGAGATTTTATGGAAGTAGTATTTCGGTGAACGGATCCGATTACAGGATCTACCCAGTTCCGTCCGGAACTGATAGAAACCTGGTGAAAATGGCAGCCGGATACGGTCACCAGATCCGTGCGGTTTTTAGCTGGAAATTCACGGAGTACTGCTTGAGGACTCCTCGACCTGCGATATTCTTCATTATTCATTCTAAATAAAAAAATTTATTGCTATTTTTATTAAAGAATTTGCTCATACTGTTCAAAAAATTGTTTAACAGCGTCATCAGGATTTGATAATTTTTCATATATTTTATTGATTGATTGTATCATCATTAATTGATTAGTTAATATGTGTACACCCATAAAATCCTAGAAATGAATCTTTTCGACGGAATCGGTTTCGAATAAATAACAAATCTTACATTTTCTTGATTTAGTTGAATTATATATTCATTTATGTATTCATATGTTCCTTTTGATAGTAGACATATATTTTGGTTAATAAATTCATTTGATTCAGCTATAGTAATCAACCACGCATAATTGTTGCTAGTTTGATTAGAAAATTGAGGGCGTGGTGTGAATGCTAGAAAAACAAATTCAATTTTTCATTTTAATAAGTTGTGTTCAACTTACTATATTGTTTAAGTTTTAACTTGAAAGTATCTGTAGAAGTTTTATCTACAAAATCAACAATCATTTTACATTTTGTTTCATTATTCATAATTGGCTGGCTTATTGCTTTTTCGATAAAATTCCCTATAGGTAACTGAACACATCGATTAAATTAAAAACATTTACAAGTTAAACTTTATATTTTACTTTATCAGTTAAGTGCTTATGTTCATCACTACCTTCAGCCATTATACTGAATATGTTTTAATTGTTTAAGATTAATTAAATTGAATTTTTTGAGCTTCTTTTCAATCTACAAGAATTACTTAATGAAATTTATTAATTTTAATAATTGAATATATTCATCTTGAGGGTGTGTGTTTGAGTATAGGTTAAGAGACGATCAACGCCCAAACCCACCCACATCCACACCCTGTCAATAGTTGCAACCAATTCTACAAAAAAAATTCAATTCTTAATGCTAATACATTGTATTAAACTTACTATACTCTTGAACTTTTAATTCAAAAATATCTGTAGAAGTTTCATCTACAAATTTTGGTACAATTTCCGATTTTGTTTTGTTATCCATAGTTGGCTGGCTTATCGTGTTCTCAATAAAATTGCCTAATCGTAACTAAACACAGTGATTTAAATAAGAATTTGTAAAGTTTAAAATTTGTATTTTACCTTATCGACTAACTCTTTGCATCTTTCATTATCATATTCAGTCATGTTGATCTAAAAAGACTAAGAAATTTCTCTGAATGATCCTCAGTTTCATCATTACACCAAGGAAAAAGAAATATTTGAACATAGTCAAATTTCAAAAAATAATTTATTCAATTAAGAAAAACACTTGTTGTTTGACAATATCAAATAATCATTCAGTTGATTAGATAATAACCAATATAGTTATTGTTAGACGAGGAGTGAACATTTGGATTTGGATGATTCATTGTGACACAGCGCGGTAACTGTCATTCTGCCTTCATCGATATCATTTCATTACTTCCACTTTTTTATACAGATACTCACTACACTAATAGTAAGTGAAAATCAAGTGAGATACTGCGTTCGGAATGAATTCACCGAACGTAATCAACGACGAAGTAAATCGTAAACGCTCATATGATAGGTAGCGTGGAGACAAATGTACTGATAGTGACAGCCAAACGAATATTTTTCTTGTAGTATAATTTTTATATAAATAATAAATAAAGTGGCTTGGTTTTTTGGCTTTGATATGTATTGAAGTAATGATATTTCCGTGGCATTTTTGGTATGTCTGTGATGAGTGTTATTAATCTAAAAAAAGTAAAGAGTTTTCTGGGGAAATATTTTGTACTTCTACAAACAATATGTGCATGAAGTATCCTGACATTCTGTGTGACAATCACAAAACTTGTAAAGATTCTTTTGAGCTACCCAGGTCAACACTTACGACGATCGTAAACGACAGTAAAAGACCGTACCCGATGACGAAAACGACCGTAAACGACTTATTTACGACCGTTTACGACGAGTTACGGAACCGTTTGGTATCCGCAGTATTACGGTCGTATATCGTCGTGGTCGTAAACGATCGTATACGATCATCGTTTACGGCGGAGTACACAACGATGAAATCCTCAATGAAATCTCCAGAAATCTTCGAAAAATCCCCTAAAATCTATGAGAAATCCCAAGAAATCTCCGAGAAATCTCAAAAAAATCATAGGAAATCCCAAACACCCTTAGGAAATCTTTGAGAAATCTTCAAGAAATCCCAAGAAATCTCCGAGAAATCTCAAAAAAATCCTAAGAAATCACAAACACCCTTCGGAAATCTTTGAGAAATCCTTAGAAAATCACAAACACCCTAAGGAAATCTTTGAGAAATTCTTCGGAAATCTTTAAGAAATCACAAACACCCTTAGGAAATCTTTAAGAAATCCTTAGAAAATTTTCAAGAAATCCCAAGAAATCACAAACACCCTAAGGAAATCTTTGAGAAAGCCTTAGGAAATCTTCAAGAACTCTCTGAGAAATCTCAAGAAATCTTTAGGAAATCTCTAAGAAATTCCAAGAAATCACAACAAATCCTTCGGAAATCTCAGAGAAATCTTTGAGAAATCCTAAGAAATCTTTAGCAAATCTCTGAGGAATGACGTCGAAGCCAAGTAAAACCTAGAAGAATCATGATGAGATCCAAGTGTAGTTTATTTAACACCTGTTGAATTTTTTGAGAGGTCTATGAGAACCCTATAATAAATGTGAAGAAAGTTTATGACATCTAAGTGAAACTTTTCAGTAATGTGTTGGGAGTCGAGAGAAGTTTATGTAAAATCTTATGAAGTTGGTGAGAAATCTTCTTTAAAATAGTTCCCTGGTTGCGCAGAAATAACGTCACGAGCTCAATAATTAAAAATGGTATCCTAAAATTGCAATAGACCCTTATGAGTGTCTTTATGTATGTAATAAAAGTTATGCTCACGTAAAAAAATCTGGGTACTAGACCGCTCCGTGACGAACTATCTGAAATAAAAAAGATAATATAGAGAAACTCACAAAATCAAAACAATTAAATTGGATGCTTGAAAAGCTGTAACTTCATAACACATTAAATTTTGTTCGGTTCTCTCAGAAACCTATTCTTTAATGAGCACAGAATAGAAATCATTAGAATGTGAATTTAATGGAGACATTTCGGATTAAAATTCATGTTATTTCTAATACTTTTAAACACAGGCTTTCTTTTTATCAATTACTTTAATTTTGAAATTTCTACAGATTTTTAACTTTTCATTTCGGGGGGGGGGGGTCTAATGCACAAGAATTTATAACAAGCATACTCACATACTAAAGACAAAGTAAAATATAAAACTAGTAAACCAATAATTCACTCTAAGTGATACTAGAAATAAAAAAGAAATAAGGGTATATATGTAGATAAACTAGCAAAACAAAACGGTGAATGATTAGTGGACAGAAATTCTCGATTTAAGATTTTAAATTTCTATTAAAAATCTTTAAAAAAAATTCCGAGAAATTTGACTTTAGTATTTGTTCGAAGGAGGGGGGTATGATGCACGAGATTTTATAATATGTCTACTCACATACTAAACATCCAGCGAAATATGCGATCAGAGATACGATAATTGATTTAAGATGATAACAAAACTAAGAATGAAATAAGGGTATATATGTAGCTATAGTTGCAAAACAAAACGGTGAATGATTAGTGGACAGAAATCCCATTTCAAAGATTTCAAATAAAACTTTTATTATTTCTGAAAGATTTTTGGAACATTTCATCTATTTATTGGAACTTACTTTTAAGTGCTCCGCGATTTCCATAAATTTTCCCATCGATTTCCAAGGATTTCTCAAAAA
>CAJNOI010002170.1:0-10345 GCA_905250115.1 Adineta steineri
TAATATATGATTACTATGAAGATTATCTACGAAGTGCTTTAAACATCATAATGAATTACAGAAAAAACGAATAACATATTCGTGAGAATAGCAATCAGTTTCAGATAGAAAACAGCTTAATGAGAGGTATTAAGAGTACGCTTCAAATGTACAATATTTATTTCTTACAAGATTTTAGCTCAACATTAAAAGCCAATAATAACAGACAACTTTTTAAGAATATTGTTTCAGTCAAAAATATGAAGATTTCGAAGTCGTAAATATTTCATTTTAGTGTTATCATCGTGGGAAGACCTAAAATTCTTTGATAAAATCGAGCGTTTATATTCCTAACTCGAAAACTTGTCTTTTACACGCAGAATCACAGTAATATGAGTAAGTTTTCCATACTATTTCATAAAATGAATACCTACTCCAGTAATTACTGACTGTCTCATTTTGTTATGATCGAATATGTTTCGTTAGTATAACATTCATTATAGAGTAAATTGTATTAAAAAGTTTTATCTCTCATGACTATTAATATTAAATCTTATGAACTAAGATATTAGTGTTAAACTCTCAGTGCTTTGGAAGTTTTCAATGTCAATTCTAATTTATCTCCAGTTATTTTATAATTATCTATTTCTACACTTGTCTACATAAAAAAACGAGATTAATATGATGATTTGTAAATTTCATCAATTAACCATTTCCCGTTGTCTATTCGAAAAAATACCGCACTCCCCTAAGATGAAATGTTGCCATTTACCAACATCCAGCCGGAAAGAGTTAAGTACGACAACTATATATACCAGTTAGTATAATTTTACATTAAACTACTATAAAAATAACGTTTTTCAATTTGCTAAATGCTCTATCAAGTGATGTCGTATACTCCATTAGTTTTTGATAGACGTGTGTTTAAAAAATCTTTGAAAGCATTCATTTTTCAGAAGAAAATAGTAGCGTATATCTTACATTAACCTCTTAGTGAAATTTTTCTCCGTTAACCGTTAGGTTAAATTTATGTATTGTTATATAATTACATCGTTATTCAATAAAAGCAAAGTATTCATAGACTACTAAAACTTACGAGGAAGATCAGTTTCGTGTTGTAGTTTTGCTAATTGAAGACATAATTTTGTTCGGTAATCTTCTGTATCATAGAATCTAAATCTTCCATCATCTAACATCAAATAATGAGTATGATTCATTTCTAGATCACGTTGACCACTTTCACGTTTTTTTTCTATACCGCCATCACGCATTTTATCAGATTTCTCCGATTCTTTCTTAATAAAAATTAAATTTTCAAATTTATGAATTATTTTTCAACGTCAATCAAACCTGATTATTTACCTTATCTAGCTTTGTAAGTGTTTCTACATCTTTTATACTTCCCCATTTACAAAGTCCAATAGCTGTAATATGTTTGTTTAATTTTGT
This sequence comes from Adineta steineri, assembly GCA_905250115.1. Classification (NCBI taxonomy): domain Eukaryota; kingdom Metazoa; phylum Rotifera; class Eurotatoria; order Adinetida; family Adinetidae; genus Adineta; species Adineta steineri. Next base: position 1,429 of record CAJNOI010002170.1, read on the forward strand.
AAATTTAACTTTATTAATCGCTTGTCCAACAAGATGAACAATACCAGCATTATAACCATTTGTGATTAACCATGCATCTATGTTCAAAGAAAAAGAAATAAAGAAAATTAAAATTTGTATTGGGTTTTACCGGACTTGAGTGCAACTTCAGTAATACCATTAATAAAATTGGATTCAAGTCGATCACTTAGTGTAAAATATTTTGCACCTCCAATAATTGACATAATTAATCGAGGTTTTCGGATTCTCCATACGTCAAAAAGAAGTCTTGCAACTTTTTCTTTCGGTGTATCCATGGCAAGTCGTAAATACTATATATATAAATGATAATTAATTTAATAAAGAAAAAATATAAAACTTTTAATCATACCAATGCACCATTTGGCAGTATACCATAAGCAGGCTCTGGTTTTACTTTAGTATTTAGATCCATAGTCCATTTAACATCTTCTTTTTCAGGATAACTTCGATCTTTATGACTTTCTCGTAGCTTATTACATACGCAAACACCTTTATCATCATCGTCTTCACTAACAATTATCAAAATAATAAAATAAAATTTTCAATGTTTTCTAGATGAAAAAAAATACATTTCTTTCTGGACAAATTTGAAACAAACACGATAACAAATATTTAGTTCGTTCAAAACATCCTCTGGGAATTTTTCATTGTCCGTCTAAATAAAACAACAAATTTCATTGAATTTTCGAAATTAAACGAAAAGAATTTTAATTATACAGAATCTAATTTACGTGTTGGATTCTTACTCATTACCATTTGAAATAATGTCGTATTTATTATGAAGAATAATTACTAGTTAAAACGTCAATATGAAAATCACAGTATTTCTGTTTCTTTTTTATATGGTTTTGTTATATATATATATAAATTTGTGGTTTGTGTAGTAACCTGTTGCTATATTCTTTCTTTCCGTGAAAAAAAGTATAAAGGAAAAATAAATTATGAGTTGATAAAAAAAGTATTTAAAATAATGAAGAAAAAAACTCTCTTCTTTAGTGTTTTCTTAAAAGCGTGTGCTTTATTCCGTCATAATTGTCAAGGACAAAACACAAAATTAAAAATATAGGTGTAATCAAATTTTATACTTATAATAAATATTCATTAGTATAAGTAAACATGTCTGATCCTGATCAGTCACGGTAGGTTGTCGGTTGTATGATGTATATATATCAATTCGAATGTGGTATTTTTTGTTTTATGAAGGAGTTCATTAAATAAAAAACAAAATGATCAAGTAAGTTAAAACTAGTATCATTTGTATCGAATAAGAAATTATTTTAGATAAATGAAAAATTATGGAACGACCTTGTAATTGATTTTCATCTCGAAGCTTTTAAATTTCCAGACAATAAAATTTATGGAATTGTTAATGTTATACCTGAATCATCTCGTAGACTTATTCAAAAATTTATTGTAAATGATTATAAATTATTCTGATATTTAAATGTTTTATTTTTTTTTGTAATAGTTAGTCGTTAATAAAACAACTGAAATAGACTTTCATGTTAGTTATGATTCTATAGCAGCATCAGGTTTTAACACACGTATAAGGCATCCGTCAGCTTACATCAAAGCCATACCGAATAATACAAAATGGGCACAAGAACCAAAATTATCAAAAAACTGTGTATATTTTATTTTGTTAAATAAAATTGATTTTAAACAAATGCTTATTTTATCTTTTAGTATTTTCATTTTATTCATGATGATGTTTTTGCTTTAAGTCCAACGATAAGTTTCACACGGTCGAAGGCTGATAAAAATGCTAAAGCAGATCTCAATATTGAATGGTTCCATCTAGGGGATAAAATTGCTCATAAATATATTATGTATCTAGATGGTATAGACATTCAATATGTATATTTATTAATTCTAGAAAAAAATAGAAGAAAGTTTAAGATTTATTTAGATACGCCAAAAACAAATAGAGGATAAATTTCACGTTTGTATTAAAGGTTTTGAAAGTGGTAAAAGTCATACTTTTCAATTAGTAGCAAAATTACTTAGTATGTTCACTAATTCTTTTGTAAAATATTCTTTTACTTTTATTCTTCTTTTTTTCAGATGGGAAGCAAACGTATCAATCTGATCTTATGGAATTTAAAGTTCCTGAGTTAGATTCTTTTAAGAATCACGATTATTCTGAGAATCAAGATGAACTTAAGAGTCAAGATGAATTCATCACTGTAACAAATGAACTACCTCCTCCAAATCTGCCAAGTACTGATTAAAATTTTTTTTCAATATAGCAATATTACCTTTTTAGGCGTTCCTCATACAAAAGATGATATAATATCAGATGTTGTTGAGAATAACAAAGAACAAAGTCCTAAAACACCATCCGTACTTAAAGAATCACCTAAGAATGATAATAAAATGTATACTTGTTGTAATGATTCACCACATGAGGAATTTCCTGGAATCGAACATTATTTTAAAAATATTGGTCATATAATTCCAACTTCCCCGAAGTCGTCGATTAATGGAAACAAAAAAACTATACCACCTAAAGAAAAAACTAATAATGATGATGATGATGTTGTTATGTCATAGGATTAAATAAAAGTTTTATTCATATTTTTTTTCTTAACTCTATTAATAAAAACAATAACATCTATGATGTAAAGATCATTTTAAAGAACGAAAAACAATGATTCATCGATTGTTAACACTTTCACTGTCCGGTGCATCATATGTGATGCACGATACTTTGGACTGAGACGTCCCGTGCATCACATATGATGCATGCGCTGCATATGATTTTTGAAGCTAGAATTTGCTAAATGCAACTTGCTGACTGCATTTAGACTATTGGAATGTATCGGTACGATGTAAAGAAATATTCTAGTTTTAGGTTGAACCACATGCGATACACTGGACATAATAAAATCCTGAAAAACATAGTCTTTTCGCTTTTATCTGGGAAAAAAATGAATGCTCAATTTCAGATGTTTTTATTACAAAAAAGTGTTTCAAAATAAAATGAACTGTTCTTCTTTACCAATTTAAATAAAAATAAAAGAATAGTCACAGGTTCCAGTAATGATGTTTAGTGACATTCATTAAAGCAAGCTAAGCAGCATGGTTTCTTGCATTGTCTACATTTTGTTGAGATCCGTTTGCATTTTTTTCGTGCATAAGAAGTACTATCTTTTTTTTCTATTCTCTCCTTTTTTCACTTAGCCATTTTCCTTCTCTTTATGTTGTTTACGTATATTCTCCTCTTCGTCATATTTTATTTCTGAAATATTTGATACTTCCTAGCTCGTTTATATATATAACCATTGTTTCTCCAATAAAGTTAGTTCCGTATTATTCTAAGAGAAACAATTGAATCATATGTGTTGCATGGAAAAAAAACATCGAAGATATGTTTAAAGCTTATTTTTGTAGTATATAAACGTAATACACTTCAAAAATAATATATTTTGAAATTAAGAAAAAAATAAAAAATGGACGTAGAACAAGTACTCATTTTTTTGTATGAGGACAGTGAAAGTGTTAATCTTCTATAAGGTTAAGATTAGTTTGTCTGTTAGATTCATATTTTGTTGTGACACTACATAGTAAAATATAAGTTAGATCGAAAATAACAATAACAAAAATAAATATGCAATTGCAACGAATACAATCAACACAAAGAAGTCGAAATAGTTCTGTGCGTCGATGTATGATTATTAGTCTTAGTATTCTATGTAGTCTCTTGATCATCGATACTTTTATAACATTATTTGTTATTTATTTTATTCGATATCGAACTAGTGTATCATCTCTTTTATCTTATTCAAATTTTGTTTGTAATCAACGTCCATATGGTTGTCCAAATAGTGATAGTGTTGTATCTTTTATTTCAAAAATCGTTGGTGGACAACATACATTACCTTATATTTATCCATAGCTTGTTACATTGACGAAGTGACTAAAGATCGAAAGTAAAAATGTCGAAAACAATAATATCACATATATACTCATTGGTTTTATTAATAAGAATCTATGCAAAGAAATGCACAAGTCAAATACAAGATGGGTGTGAATATTCTTCTCATTTAACATCCACACTCACACCTTTGTAATCGATAGATATCGTACCATTGTATGTACACCTTTACAATCAATTAGATACCAATAATCTAGGCTATTTCCGTCTTTTTTTAATATTCAATGAAATAATTCCTATGACGTAGATATAAGATATTTCATTTGTAATCGTGTATTCTTATGTGTATTTCTTCAACTAGTTTTGTCCAATCAGCTCATAAATTGTACAAGATAAAATATTAGAGAACGCTCGAAATCGGTATATCATAGAGTAAAAATACGAGTAAAAGATTTTTAACCCTCGAACGGTATCCCCATTTTATCACACGAATGGTCTTTATGGGTCCAGAGAGACCCACATAAAAATATATTAGATAAGCTTGATTTTCCATGAACTCTGTAGTACATGCTGTTTATTACACCTTATACCGTACTTTTTATCAACGCGTGAAAATATTAGTATGACTGTGATGTATAAAAACGACGGTTTTTTTTTCATGAAAGTTTTTGAAAAAGGTTATGATAAAATTTTGATTTTAAAATGTTACTGAATGAATATAATAAAATCGTCAAAAAACAAATTTAAGAATGTAAATGGTTTACTATTGGTAGTGTTATACTAACTAATCTGGATTCAATAAACTCTAAAAAAATAGATAGCAGGCGGAATATGTATTAAAATCGCTTATATAACATCAAAGGTATCGAGGGATCCGTATAGATCCACACTTCAGTTTTCTAACCGGAAGGATTCAGTACGAAATTCAATATGGTGTATATCCACCATCATATAACTAACGATTAGCAGAGAGATGGCACCGAAAATGATGCATCTTCGTGTAGAAAAATCAAAAAAATAGTGTTGTGGGTCTTGTCGGACCCACAAAAGCCGTTCGAGGGTTAAATGAACGAGAAAAAATAAATCTATTCCATTATTTGCCGTTGAAGAGAGAGGAATATTCCGATAATATACACTACAACAGTAAAACATGAATTGACTTATTATCTATGCGTTAGTAATATGAGTTATAAATAAGAAATTCTGGAATAAAATTAATTTTATTTTTTATATTATAAAATAAGATTCCGAAATATAAATGTAAAAACTTATAAATAAATGGAATTTTGCATCATAATTCACTTTGCGTCTTTTTTAAGGCGTGTTGGATCAATAAACGCGTCTATTTTTGCGTTCAATTCTTCAATTACTTGACTTAATTTTACTAAATCATGTTGTACAAGTCGAATATCACTATTTGAATCATTTGCATTATCATTTGTGTCATCTTTATTCTCATTACTAGTAGAATCTGATCCACTTGTTGACCTATATAAAATTAAATTTTAATCACATATTTTCTTCTCTTTAGCTTACATTGTTGATGTTGATGTTAATGATTTTGCTTCTATATGTGCATATTCATATGTTGATGCACCTTCAAATTCATACCATTCTTTCATACGACTTTTATTGATTGGAATCATTTCTAAATAATGGTGAATTTTCGAAAAATAAAATTGATTGATTTCAACTTACTAAATACTGTTGCTTTACTATCTGCTGATTTCTTAAAACATACTCGTCTTATAGCATAAAATCCTGTACGGCATAAACGATAAATATCATACCCAAGACTTATAGGTGGTAGAAACGGTGAACGTGTATAATATTCTCTTGTGAATAAATATTGTTGAGAATGCCAAATATTTTTTGTGTCATCATAAACTTGATCAAATCGTTTACTTAAAAAGATTAATAGATAGACATAAAAATATTTTTATTAAATAAAATACTTACCTAAACATGGCAATGAGAAGATTAGTAAGTAATATGTTCACAAAGAGCATCTGAATAGCAAGTAATACTTGTGTAGCAATTGACCATGCAGCATCGGGATTGGCTATTTGAAAAATATATATTATACATTCAAAAATCTCAAATGAAAACAATTGATTAGCGAGCGATTGAAACAAGCGATCAGTTTAAGTTATTTCGAATATTTTTTTTATCTCACTAATTTATATAGTTTTGAAGAAACGATATTTAAGATTTTGAGTGCATAAGCTCTTGATTTTTGTTTTGTTATAATGAGTTATTCGAAATTTGAGAATATTTTATACATTACAATTTTGAAGATATGTTTTCTTTTCAAATGATAACATTCATTAAGTTCAATTAAATGCAACTCTTTATAAATTTGAACTCATTTTTATACAAAACATCTTATATGCAACACAAATATACACATACGATTCACTTACTGTCGAGATCAGCGAGTTCATTGCCCATTTGTCCATACAATAAGTAATATACTGGATATATAATTTGACGAAAAATACTTCTACCATCAAATGATGTGTCTGTAGTAGTATCATTGAATAAAGTTGGATTTGAATAATAAACCATTGAACGAGATGCAACACCATAACCAGTCATAACAATAGCAATTATGCAAATAAAGAACAAAAGATCTTTAAGCTAAACAAAATAAAATGATTTTATTTCTATGTAAAAAAACATTTATATGTATACCATCTTTCCAATAGCCACCAGATGAGGTCCAAGAGATGGTATAACAATAATAAATGCTAAAGAACGGAGCCACCAAAGTTCAACATCAATCGCCCATACTACCCTGAATAAATGTAATTAAATAACTACATATATATAAATCAAAAGTAAATGTTATAAAGTTTATTTTTTATACAGCTAAAATATTGAAAAAGAAACTCATAAGTTTAGAGTAAATTGAATGTGATATCAGTATTAGTATTCAACTACTTCTCTTTTGTTAGCTTTGACAGACTTCCTATGAGTCTGAAGATGGTTAACTATTTCCTTTGTTCACAGATAAACAGAAAAGAAGAGTGCATCAGGATCATGAAATGCTTTGTCATCTGCTTATCTCTGAAGTTTTGATTATAATGATTCTGATCTAATATTATTATTAGACAATACGAAGCTTATAACTGAGTGTCATCTGGGAACTCAAAGCAAACAGCATATACTCTAGATAACAACAAATATTATGCAAAGTCAAAAAGATAAAAGATCTGTTAAAGCAGTATAACGGTCAATAAAGAAGTTCTTTTCTGTTGTTTATCCGTTTGAACAGTAGTACAGAACAGATATTCTACTATTATGATGTTCTTAAAAAACAATTCATTTACGACAAATTATTTTCCTCTATATTTCATTTTGATAAATAATATTCGATTTATTAGAAAAATCATCTTACCTAGCTGCGACAAATTCATTCTCATCATCTGCATGAGTAAATCGTAGAATTAATCCAGTATAAAAAAGTATAAATCCAATAAGAGTCATAATTTTAAATAGATCCCTAAAATAACATTCAAATTTTCCAGACAATGTTATACTATCTTGGCTAACAAACTATAAAAATGAAAAAAGGAAATTGTAATTGTCTACTTGTATAGATTTTATTATCTTACATAGTGTATTTCTTCAATTAACATGGTTGAAACAAGTATAATTGTTAGAATTTCAGTCCAATGGATACATGGTACTGAAGAAGTTGGTGGTTGAAAGTTAAATAAAAGTACATAAGAGAAAAGTAACAGGAAAAAACAATAATTTAACTAAAAAGCAGGTGTTTAGATTTTATCTTAAATGATAATATGTATACATACACAATGATAAGAATATTTTATGTGTAAAGCTTGATGAAAATTTTTTAATCGCTGTATATAATTATTTATTGGAGGATACTTAGTATATCGACGGGATCCACTTGGATATGGATCTGAATAATCTATACCATAAGATTGTAAACTAAATATAATATACTATTTTTATAAATTGAATTTCTAGTTAAGGATACATACGATCGTTTAGGTTTCTCGTTGTTTACTATCTAATTAAAATGAAAATAAAATCTTGTTAATTAAAGAATAGTGATAATATTTTCTATTCGTTTATATTTCATAGAATTTAAATCAAAAAATATGATCAATATCTGTCGAAAGCAGGGGCTTGCGTTTTTGTTAAAAATTGTGTTAATATCACTAATGATAATCGGTGATAAACTTTTTATTTTGCTCAGAACGAGTAGATTTCCTTCTTATTCGTACAAGATTTTGTTATAAATACTTTCTTAGATTCTTTTTCTCTAATCTGAAATCTTTCGCACACTCATGAACTTAAGAGTGACATTCCGTTGTTCGATATGTGATATGAAACTGATTTGTTCATATCTTTGTGCTAATGTTCATGAATGAACTTTTCTGTGAACGTTAGAATAAATATCTCCTATGAATACTTACATAAAAACAACATTATTTTCATATATGTCAATCCCTAAAATAACAGAAGACACTCTAGACTGTTCTACATGATTTCAGCTCAGTTACTACATCAAATATCAATCTGTTTTAGAAGAATGGTATAATTGTGTAGAATGATTTTGTGATTGTTCTTCTCAACTCAATAAAAATAATGTTCTGTTAATAGTGACATATATAAATTAGAGATTCTGAGTAACTAGAAAGATAAATGAAATTGGTTTAAACTAGTATAGATCGTCATTTTTAATATTTATGTCTTTCGATAATTATACTTTCAGTCAATCCTTATAAAACATCATCTGCTATATACTGAAGTTGTAACTAAAGTTTCATTTTATGCCTATCTATTATTGTAAAGACGGAAATAATAATAAATTCTAACCTTTGGAGGATTTCGATAAGTGACAAAAAATGGCGCTAGAAGACCAAGTGAAAAAACTCCAATAGCCATAGCTAGTTCATTTCGTTTATTTGATTGTTCGTGATGGATATTTTTATACCATATATTATTCATAGCTTGAACACAACATGGTGTTGCAATAAATAGTTT